>DWQK01000384.1:0-21729 GCA_018231225.1 Noctuana stator
TAGCATTGAATAGCCTTGAAGCAAAGCATCCATGTACGACCTTAGTTACGACTAAGCCCTATCCTGATTAAGGACTTAACAACATGCGAGCTACAAATTCGTACCAATATTTCTAGCAAAGAATGAATGAATTTATTGCGCACAATACATTATACTATCTACTAGAAAGATGGTACTATGTATCGCATTTTACTCATTGTAAAATGTGAAATATAATAATATCGCCATGAACTCGTAAAGAGGGTAATTTCTTTTGTATGAAATCATTTATATCGTCATCGAATATTATCCTGGACGTAGGTACCTATCTAGACCGAACGCCGGTGTCACACTCATATCGCAATTACCTCGTAAAGGTTTATGTATCTATTAGACACAAGTTCAATAGAAACGGTCCTATTCAACTCTACTTCGTGCTTATTTTTGATCTTAAAGGAAGTAAAAGTAAATAATTTTATTCATAAGAATTTCAGAACTCAGAATTTCAGAACTCTTTATAATGACCTACACAGGTCCGCAGTTCCGCAGTTCAAGTTTGCATAGTGTTTTTAGTCAACGAATGAAATTTTAATGCTTTTGTTCTACAATTAAATTAATGCTTACTTTAAAAATCTTTCGTTTTTGAATAAATGTTCTCTTTTCTTTTTCATCTAACACCCGGTACCAAAGTAATACGTGTCTTCTCTCCAATGGACACCGCATCACGTATCTCGTGTTACTACGTTCAATGACTATAAAATCACGACTTTTACGAGACTTTGAGGCGACGTGCTTAAACCAGTTAAAGGCCAAATTCTTTTTATCCATATTTGCAGTGGCGTGAACTTTTCAGCAATTCTTTATATTATGCTTTTGCAAAAAGTGTCTCATATCTCAAGGAAATAATTGTAATACCTTCTAATTACAATTTATGCTTTTGTCATTATAAATTTTTTGTCATGAACATAAATATGACATTACATTAAACATACATCGAATGTTTACTATAATGTTTGTTAGCAAACTGCTCGCGCCTAACACAAGTTTACATAATTATTACCAGTTTCAATCATATAAAGCAATTTTAGTTAACGTAATTCCAAATGTGAACCAGGACAAAAATTTCTTTACGAAAAATGCCTTTCGCAAATTCGTTTTCCAATAGAGAGTCGAGACGGAAGTTTGGAATATTAGCTTTTCTAAAAGAACCAAAAGGAGCACGATTAGGTAAACACGAAGGTGATCTCAAAAAACCGAGACCTTTTCGACTTTTTGCGGAAGTTACTGTCATTACTGACATTAATCGCGTGACTTGGCTTATATAACTGGTTCCACTTTCATTTTCCTTCTTAGAACTCAACGTCTTTTCATTGTTACTTCAGTATTTAAACAACGCCCGCCGTTCCTTTGCAAAGGCAATCAAATCTAATACGACGATGGAGCCGAGGGCGAATGGAGGATTAAAAATGTATAGCAATTCCCCGAACGAGCGTCTCAATGATTCTATTACGATAACAGTTATTATAATCGTAACATCAGCAAAATATTGCTGGATTGTTCGATTGGTTCGCGCGTTAGTCATTAGCAAACATTTGTCATTTGCAAACTCAGCCTGACGTTTATCGTTCTACAATTGATGAGCGGATGTTAGGCCACGCAATCAATTGTCCCCGAGGATAACTATGACAGAATTGGTCAAATTTACGATGATTATTATACATAATAAATTATTTAAATAATGAAGATGGAGTTTGTCAGTGACATTGCTTTAAAATTTTATTTCTTGGTGCCAACAAATTCTAGTCTTAACTATGCCAGATATATTGTAAAGATTGCTTTTGGATAAAAAATTCAGTTTATAGTTAGTCTATAGTATTCTGAATACCTTTCTCCTGTTGTTTCTAGTGGCGAGCGATAATTCAACCTTCCAAGTAATTAAACTACAAAATTCAGGTAGAAGTATTAGCACGGTTCGGTTGCCAAAGGACAAAATTCGCTTTGTAGTTCGTTCTTTCAAGATTTCTCGCACTTGCGTGAATCACTTCTCAAATTTTCTTTCTTCTGAAAGCTATTCCTTCTTTTATTTCTGTAACTATAAATGCATAGAAACAAATTATTATAGTATCGACCCCTTATATATGAGAAGGGTTTAGGGGATAAGTTAGTCGTGGACTTCAAATGCCTTTCGAAGAACTTTCGAGAGTTCTTAGAGTTAGAGAGAGTCTTAGGCATGTAAGTTTTGTCACAATATTTTCCACGGAAACCAGCAATGATAAAATTAATTAGATCAAAATGTAGGTATGTATATTTTTGTGATTAACCCACTGTTTTTAAGCTTACCTTAGCTTAAAATGTAACTTACAATGCCAAATTCCAAAGTCGTAGGTACTATCTAAGTAATTTTTAGAAAGTAATTCGGAAGACATGAAAGCTTTAAATCAACTTATCTTCCAAATTATATCTTCCAAAAAGAAGAACTAATTTCAATGAAAAATCTTGCTTCTTTATAGGTTCTCATTCATAAATATCTTTTTTTCAAATACCATAACATGGAAATATAATTGCATAATAATTCCATAAATGCTTTAGCTCACTTCGTAATAATAAATCAACAAAAATCGTAACATGTCGCGTGCAGGCAAAATAACACGACACCCATACAAACTTACGCGCAAAAACTTATTATTGCCCATTACGCGCACATAATGGCCGCTGTGCAATCAAACTTGACCGAAACGAACTAAATTTGGCTATTACCCATACGTGGTAATCGAGTTTGTTGTTGAGTACACAATATAGTGTTTATTAACATGAATAGAACAGTCTATTTTCCATAGTGTACGTAGCAATTTATTATATCATTTTCCTTATACTAAAAAAGTTATAGGGTATAGACCCTAGTATTATTTTTATCTGCCCTCATAGGAGGGCAGATAAAAATAATACTAATCCATTGTATATTCGATCGCTAACAGAACTTTGGCGTTGTTTGATGTCGGATGTGAATGCCAGTGTCTTAAGCCGATCATAAAACTTGGACACATCTTAGAGCATTCATAAGGTACATACTCATATATCCATTATGCATTGCTCTAAGGAACATATCCACTATATGACAGAATTTCTTGATTTGCCTATTTAATACCCGCCATCGTTTAAATGTAACCTATTTTCTAGTAGTATTTTCGAGTGCGGTAGGTAACCGCACTCACAAATGTCCATTTTCTTACAACCGCTGTATTTAAAAAATAAGCATTTTCTCACCTAACGATAAAAAACTTTGAAAATCTATGTTTCTGTGACGAAAAAGGAACATATTTTTAAAAGTATGTTATGTTTTACATGATTCTGTAACACGCTGCTCGAACGAGCGTCGTAATATTTTTTCGATTTCCGCTTTCTCTATTTTATCATATTCAGTGTTGCAGACGGCGTGGGGTTGTATTCATAAATGTATTTGAGTCGACCGTCAGAGGTCCATACGTGTAATTTACGCATTTGGGTCAAAGTAGGAAATAGAATCGGAATGCAAAAGGCAAATAACCTGCGTTGGGTACTGGAAACATTATCAGTGGAGGTGTGCTAAAAGTTTTTTTTTAATTTCCGTGGTCTATACGTGCAATTTAAGCAATTAGACCAAAGAAAGAAATAGAAAATCGGTATAATATAATAATTTATAAACATATAGAACACTTTGTATTAGAAACCATTAAAAGTTTTTGTTTCCGAACTCTGCGATTATAGAAATCGCATATACAAAATAAAATAGTCGCATATTATGATACCAATATAAGGAAGTTTAAGAAACGCGGACTGCATTCGAATCGAATACAGTCTTAACGCAAGTAAGTAAAATGCAAATTCAGCGATTGTGTCTCGAAGCTGTTATCCGAGGCGAAGTGATCGTGTTTGCTTTTAGATTCCAATACAAATATTTACGGCGAGCCCCGGAATTATCAGTTCACAACCCTCGGCTTTGTTCGTTATAAATTTACCCGTTCTTAAGCCGCAACATAAACATGAATTGTGATAGGGTTTCGAATTCTATTATGCTCCCACTATAATATCCGTTATAAAAACACAGCAATAAGTGATTTAATTTTAAAAGGTATGTGAAGTACACATTACATATTGTTTGTATGTGTGCTAAGATGAATCAAAAATTTGATGTAACTGGGTAACTTGAAACCATTTTTGGACATGAAACTGTTCATTTAGGAAGCAACCCTTGAACTAAAACAGTAGCACCTAATGTAATTTTTGTTGTAAAATTATTTTAATTATGTGTCTCGTTAGTGAACACAGAATCTGTAAAAACTGGGTACATTTGACTTAAACTTACTCATCTCTGAAAGAAGACTTATACTTAGCAGTCGGACGGTAACGAGTTTATTGATGACTAGCTGTGCACCGCGGTTTCACCCGTGTTAAGAATGTTTCTATTCTAATGCTTGATAGCCTATAACATTCCTCATGAATGTACCTATTATGTACAAAAAGAATTTGTACAAAAAGAATCACATCTATCCTCTTTATAATATTAGTCTAGATTCATTTGTCAAAACTATCTACCAAAATTAAAATTTACTGTTACGAAATTTCCAACATGACGACAATGGTAGCGGTGAATTCTATTTGCATCAATATAATGCCATAGGTACAAAGCAATACCTGCTGACACTGATATTCCTTTCGACTATTCGTTTCGTTTCGCACTGTCTAGTAGATCGGCAAACAAGATGAGCGCACTTTGAATGTATGATAGCTAGGTATAATTGTAATTGTAGGTATAACTGACGTTTCTTGAATTTTACGGCGATCGCATTTTTATTAAACTTGTTCCCATTATGGGTACTTATTGTTCGAGCGTGAGCTACGCAGAACTCTTAAATTTCCCACAGAGTTGTCGCATCGAAGCAGCTATATAGGTACTTATCGTGTATATTTGGGTGAGCATTTTCTGCAAATTCTGCACAAACCTAACGAATGATTTTCAAACCTAACACACAGTTTTGGATAGTTACCTTTTTACTACAAAAAGAGAATCAATAAATTTTTTAATCATCAAATCCATCAAGATTCTCATGCAAAGTCATGATTTAATCGCTATTCCAATTTTATCGCCCATGCAAATGGATGTGAACTATTGAAAACTAAATAGGTCGTGGACTGAAGGGTATTAACTATAGTAGTAATTTCACCCTTGAGCGATCCCTATATATGCAGCCCCTTGCCAGTTTATTGTGTAGATAAGTGTGTCCGTCCCTTACATATCCGCGTCCTACTCCGGATAGTGTCCAGTCATGCGTGGTGATAATAAACCTAGTTTCCGATTGCGGATTTTATGCTGAATTTCCAAGAGTTTCAATCATGCACGTATGTACATGGTAATGCTGTGTCGCGTTAAAACATTGCTAGAGTTGCTAGAGCTTAGAGTCAAGTAATCGCTCATGTTGGGTCTTATGACATTGTGAAACTTTTTAAGCGCTTTACAACTTACTTGAGAGTTCAAGAGTTCGTGATCGAGTTGCATTTATTTTTTCTTTTGGAAATGCGGTGACATAAAACAAATTTGCTAAAGATCTAATAATATTACCTAACGTTTTCTCCGGAACATAGAAGTGTAATTAAAATTTAGTAAATAACGAAAGGATATAATATCTGACTGCACCTATGGTTACATAACGTGGTATCTCAATTATAATTAATTATAATATAACATACTGTGTAAAAGACATTAGAAATCACACATTATTATTTACACAAGCACTAACCCACGCGTCTGTTGCCCATTTGACTATGATTAAGATTAAGTACACAAATTAATCCATCCTTAAACTAAATTTCGTGAAATATCACCAGCGGCCGCAGAGCTGTAACAACTTGATTATTTAATTGCTCTCTATTTAAGAGCTTTTGGCGACAAATTTATAACGGAATTACACTAATGTGTTTAATAAATAATATCCAAGTGTTTTGAGCGCAGGCCTTTTTAATAGTCATTGTAATTTAAATAATTGAAAGGTCTTAGCTCGCAATGAGGCAAATAATTTAAACCCCGAGCTTTGTATTTCAGAATAAACGGCTTATAGCGCTATCCGAGCGTTATTTTAGATGAACTACTTTAGATTACAGTAACGTAAATTGCTTGTTGAGATGCTTACTTGGTAAACAAACTTGTCGATAAAAAAAATTGAAAGTGTAATTAGTGTGCTTAAGTTACTAATTGCCGTTATTAAGACGAATTAATAGGTTCTTTTAATGAGGTTATGAAAATCCGAGAGGGAATTTGTTTTACTTTTTAGACTTTTGTGTCAGTGGTGATTTAAAATTTTAATTTTGTTTCTATTTTTATGAGAAACAAAAGATTGACTCTTCAACTGCTTATCGTCAAAAAAAAATTTTAAGTCTAATGCATTAAGTAAATATGAACCTATCTGTTGCCAATACCTATTTATAGTCTAATGTATTTTAATCATAGCGTCTTCAATAAAACAGAGCTAAGTTAACGTAAATTCAAGTAGATTTCATCTGCAAATTGAACACTCCAATTACGACAAACACCGCAAATAGGTGTGGTGACACATTGAATGTTCGACTCGAGATCAATATCGGTAAAATATTACGCCTTTTGTCTTTGTACCTCTCGGTTCTGTTCAAGCGTTTGCACACTTAATGTGACACGAAGGTGTTGATATGATCATTAAGATGTTTATAGAATTTTCTCTTTAATAGATAGATAGTTATCGTTTGATATTATATTAACTTGCTATTTTTGGATGTAAATATCAGCAAAAGCGACAGATTAAGTAATAAAGTTATGATTTCGCAATTTGTTCACTTACGTAACTTAAATTTTGTTATAATATCAAAACTAAATAAATGAAGAAGAGACCTGTTTATAAAACGTTAATAGAATTAGAAGACAAAATCTTTCGATTAGGTACTTCTATTTGTTTCTGATGTTAATTAAGAACCATCTACCTCAAGGAAAGATATAGCAAATGCAGATACTTGCAAAAAGCAAGTAGAAATAGCATTCGAAATTGCGGTAAAATTCAATTAGTCCACTTTGTTATACAAAAGACGTACTCGTAGATTCAAATTTTCGATGCGCCAACACTTGCTCTCACATTATATCAAGTGGGAAACTACACTCATATTTCAATTGATACCACAAAAGGAAAATCACGAAGGAATATGAAAACCGAGGGAGGAATTCACAGTTCGTAACGCTCAACATTTCGTCGTAATAGCTTTTATAAATTTTCTATAGTACTGTTATTCGTCGATAAAGAATTGATGCGTTCGACAATCCGATTTAATATCCTTCATATCGAGATATCCTGTGGTTTTGCTTGCAGTATTCCAATATATAAACATTTATAGTTTGACTATAATAACTGTGGACGTCATTGTATAATTATTTCCCGTAATAATTTTATCATTTAGCTATGTACGAAATTAATTGACTTATTTACCTATAAACCTTGAGGGCGATATTACGTGCATATAAAAATATAAACCGTCACGCGATTGTTCCACAGTAAATTTTAACCTTGTTTTAACTATAATTATGCACTAAAACTAATTGTATTTTATGTAAAATTTGTTTTAGATAGAATGTAATTTTCTTTACTTTAATTGTAGACGGTTTATTTGGTGTGCACTAAATATAATCGTAACACCTTTGTGCCGACCAATATTAACAGGTTTCCGGTCCTCGAGGAAGACAATAGTAAAAGAATCGCAATGTTCATATTATGTGATTCATGGGACAGGAAAAAGCTTAAAATCAAAATCATTTATTTTCGCGAACTATTTAAGAACTTTCAGAAATTATTACTGATATTTTAAAAGACTCAAATGCCAGACAGACGCCATGGAGGTCTTTGTTCCGCTTTATACGAGGCTATGTTCGTCTTCGTCTTTATAAGTACCTACTAACAATCCGTGTTTACTACCCGTATCGCGGGCGTTTATGCCGACCATAATTGTTTTATTAAGTAAATTTAAGTGCAACCCGAGTCCACGAAATGTCTGTGAATAAATAAACCTAATTCCTAGGTTTTAGTGGTGAATCTTGTCACGAATCAAATTATGCTTTAATAGGGTAAAGTAGGATAAATGGGTTTTGGCATATCGTGAAATAATTTTTTAGGGGATTGAATAAAACGAGTAATTAAATATGCTTTGGGTGAAATTGAGGTCTATTGATGCTCAGGTCAATAATATGGAGTTATATCAAACTAATAACACCAAAGAAAATGACGGCAAGCATGACAGATTAAAGCCATATAACAGGTATAAAATTGCTAAATCTACTGCTGCAAACTACTACTAACTACTGCAAACTGCTAAATCTACAACCACTATATTTAATTAACCAGCATAGTCGAGTATAGTCTATAAGTATATTAGGTATAAAAATAAATTATACACATACACATATTATGTTGATTATTAATACTTAAAGTGGAGGAAATGTTATTTCTTATTTAACAGCAATAATTCCCTACAATAACTTCCTTAACGCAGTGACATTACGGAACTTTTGACCTTTTCATGTGGTCCCACTTCATGAAGTTTCGATATAATATGTACCTAGGTACATAATTCTAGTAGGTGTACCTATTCATAAATAAATTGAAACTGTTTAATTGCGTTCTACGAGCCAATTATTTTATTCAACATAAATAAGTTGAATAAAAACCGCTTTCTAAACTAATTTGGCTCAGCTATTCCGCAGTTAGAGTTTAACGATCAAAAGTAATGTATCGCGAACGTTTCGCAGTTTCAGACCCACACATTTTATAGCGACAGTTCAATTCTACAAGATACACGGTTACTTAAAGTTCTTATAACATTAATTCTAGAGCGCAATAAAGATAAACTTTTCATTATTCTACGTTCGAGATGAGCACTCCGGCACAAACTTTGCGTCGGGAGTAAAAGTTAATCAAACGTAAATTTCGCTAAGTGACCAGGGAAGGTTCTTTTTGAAGGGTCATTTCATTGGCGATAGAGTGAACCATCAATTTAGCTTCACGCCACCCGCAAGCGGCCGAGGGTTGCGGCCGACATGTGAAACGTTTTATTACGGTTTAGGAACCGTTACAATAATGCTCCTCGAGTGTTCTCCGGTCCAGAACACATCTGTAATGCCAATTGCTTTGGAGATCAACTATAGTTATACCAAATAGCTAACTGCTAAACAAACACTTTGATAGAAGTTACTTGAGTATATCATACTAAATATATCATAATTTTTATCGGCCAACTATGATGTGATAACCAAAAACCGCGCACCTACTCGTAACTCTTTGATATTACTGGTGAACTAATCATAGGGCAGTTCCCCCACAACCTTCCTCGGTTGTGGAAAGAGGCCCGTGCTTAGCAGTGGGACATAAAAAAGGTTGAACGCAATCATAGAGCAGTTATCAAAAACTTTGAGTGTTGTGCAATGCTTCGGCAGACTAATGTGCTGACTTTCTCACGTTTCGCACGAACACTGATATATGTATAGGTATATTTTATATAATTCTTGCCGTAAAGAAAACATGTGGGTAGTATAAACCAGTCAAGCGAAAACATTGACCAGGGGGCATTTGTTTTGAAGGGCCATTTCATCGGAGAGAGAGCCATCAATTCAGCTGCACGACAAACACAGAAGCCGCGGTTACGAACGACATATTATTCCGCCTATAACGAGTTCAAAACAATTTGATATATAACGCTTACCTATTAAGTAATTATCGACTAATTTATCAATCTCTCAAAATGTGTATCTATTATCTCACAAATTATCTAAAAGCGGCACTTTAAGCGAGGTCTGATTGGTTGGACAAAAATATATTACACACCATATACCTACGTCACCTACAAGTGGTTAAAATCTTTTAAGACGTCGCCAATTGAACGAAATTGTGTTAAAAGGACCTTCAAGCATTGCTTTAACCTTTACTTCCTAAAGATTTATTTAACTACAGTACAAAAGCAACTACTTGACCGCTTTGGTAAATACGGTGAGTTTATTCATTATTATATAACTATAATACTATTAACTTTAATTTTGGTGCTACTTGTACTACTGTTGAATTAACCTTTTTATGGATACAGTATAAACAAAATTATTTTACATTACCTACTTATTAACACGTAGGAAAACGACATCATTAATTTATTTCATGGGAACTTATTTATTATTAAAAATATTAATTATAGTTAATGAAGCTGATTTCATTGCTTACCACAACAATAGCACATAATAACAATATGCATTATTATAATTTGGCTATATTATTATTAAACGTAATTAAATTAAACAACAAATTATCATTAATAATAGCTCTGTTTTATCATCTCTGCTCCGTTTTTATTTAGTTAATGACATTAAAGCTACGTTTATAGCCGTATTAAAGTAGTCGAGCCAACTTGCAACGAATCAGAGATAATTTTACCTTAAAATGGTGAAATACAGCCGCCAACCTAGCACCTATACCTAAATACCTAGTCATTTGTATGTAAGTAATAATGAACTATACTACTGAAAGTCACCTTCAGTCTCGAAGAAAGACCTGTGACCCGTAACCGTGGGGATTAGGAAACAAAGTTAAACCAAAAAGTTTTAGATTGAGAGAGATAAATTGATGATGAGGTACCTTAACCCATTTAGAATTGACTACCCATTAACCTTGCAAAAAGTACATCAAAGAATATGCCATTAACAACGACTGTACAATCTGTCTGTTAGACAGCTTAAATAATTAGCTTTCGTAATAATAATACAGCAGTGAGAGATCACAGAACATTGAAAATGCAAACTAATTCAATCGAGATGGGCTTCCGCTAATCCGTTTCAGAAAAGAGTAATTGATTTCAGTTGACTCGTCGTATTTTACGTTCGTGTTCGGAATGGTTATGGCTGTAAGGTTTTTAATCAATTTCTAAGAAACAATGGGCGTTGTTTAATAAATGCCTCCGATTCAAATTTGGGGCGGCAACAGATGGCACGCGATTGCCTCGCGCCAAGCGTGAATAATTTCTTTACTCTCAAAATAATTTCATTCGTTATTTACCATGAGACTAAGATAGATAGCACGATTAAGTGCGAGCAAAGCTTGTAACTGCTGAAATAATGCGGGTCAAAACCCTTGACATAAAACCCTTCGTTGCCACATTTATGAATAGCACTTTGATTGAGGAATAGATTTGAAAACTGTTTTGCAAAAAAAAAAGAGTTATTTATTTATTTCTCTAAATACATTATGAAATAAAAAAAATAGTTATTTTGAAAGCAATAGTTTACAGCAATACCATCCAATGAAAAGGTCCACACTCAACATTACATTATTCCTTAAATACATACATTAAATATTATACATTAAATTTTGCTATTACATGTCTTACTCATAAGACAAACTTAGAAAAATATTAAAAGAATAAATTTCTCAGAGTATGCAAGTTACATGAGCTCATAAAAATTCTCACCCTCGTTTCGAAGCAACAATATGGTTTGGCAGCGGTCAGTTCGATTGTGAGTTGGGTTTACGTAAACAGAAAATAACCTGAACGATCATTGTAAATGACTTTGTTTACCTATAATGCAATGTATACTATTACACCTATTACATTATTAATGTCACTTAACTGTTTTTTTTACAGCGACGCAAAAAGAGTTAGACGTATTATAATGGTTTTATGTATGTGTGTCTGTCTTTGGGATCGTAGCCCCTAAGCGGATAAAGCTGTTTTATTATTTTTTATGTTTTATGTTTAGATCGAGAGTTTTCTTAGCTATGATGCAGCAATTTGCTGTGCACCTTGAAGATCGTTCACTGATTCAAGATGATAAGGAGTAAGAACTAGCTAGAGATAACCTTGATCTGATGCAGAGCCATCTCCTGGAAACTGTACGATACAAAGAGTATAATTTCATTTAAAGTACAGTAATTGCAAGTATTGTTTTAGGCTCATTAGAATGGTTTTAATTTACATATTGTATGACTAAAGGTGATCAGGATGTGATCATATTATATCGTGAATTTCAAAAATATATTGAGTAAACGTGAAAACAGTCTTAAAACTTTAATAATTACATTGGTTACAGACTTCCAGAATTTTTTTTGAAGTCCGTGCCCCGAATACGCTGTACTAATAATACAAATTTAAATAGAAAAATTTAAAAGCATGAAAAATACGTAATAACTTATTTACAGAATCATGAGCTTCATTTATTTTATATTGTGAAAAGTTTATTGATGTGATTGAAAGATAAAATGAGAAAAGACAGTAATTATATTCAATTTTGTTTAAAAAAAATTCCTAAACCATCCCCAAAATAAAACAATTCACTTACAATACAAAAGGTAATTTTGTAACAATACAGATTTCAAATCTAATTTACTGCTAAATCAGTTCAGGACTTCAATTGACTAAGGGCTTTCTGATAAGACTAGCAAAAGTTTTCTTCTGTCTACAAGTAACAATTCAAATACAAAGTTTATCACGATATCATCCGATCGAGTAAAATATTTTGTGATGTTATACGAGTATTTGTTTTTAAGTTGTATGTTGACTCAGTTTTATGAGCAGGTACTTGAGCAGGAAATTGAGAGAGGTTTAGGGCTTGCATTTGTTATTATTTGATTTAATCAAAAACTTCTTATTAAATACGACTGAAGAATTAGTACAGGGGACTCATGTTCCGTACTATTTACAACTCGTGTAAGGAGGTTCTAAACCTTCTAGAATGTGCTAGTTTTCTTAGCATGTTTATTTGCCATTATTGGGATTCGGGATCAGTCTGGTTGAAAAGGGGAATGCATTCAACGTGACAAAGAGCACTTTAACGATTGGTTTATGAGCAGCCGTATTGAAAGTGTTATTGGCAGCACAGTGTCAATCACCAATTAAGCGATTTGAGCACCGATTAGTTCACAATAGGGATGTCGTTAGCTCGTATTATGTGGTATACTGACTCGGCAAACTGGTTTAACGTCAAATAGTGCTCTATTTAGATAAAGGTAATTGCCATATTGTGTATTGTAAATTACAAAAAATATGAATTATGGTAATATAAATTACATGAATATTTCTAATATAATTAACAGGGCAATCTCATCAAATTACGGCTCAAATAAGTAATATTCCATATAATAACCAATATTTAATCATAAAGATCTAGCAAAATTGTATTAATGAAATATTCTAAATTTATTCCAATTTTCGGGATCAAATATTGACCTTTCAATATCCTCCGCCTTTAAAATGAACGCAAACGCTTCAAATGACTAATTCTTCGTAAAAGTCAAAGTGAATTAATTGGAAGAACAGAAGCTTTAAAATTGTAAAAAAGACGCTAAAATAAATGTCGTGTATTTACTTTTTGTATCTGGCATCATAGGAATCTGGAGTATAATTCATTGGCTCTCAGAAGGAAAAATATCTGTTCAAATTATTCCGAACAAATAGAACGGTCATAATTACAAATGAATGTCGCTCTTAGATGAAAAAATGTTTCTATTGTTTCCTGACTGTAGAGAAAATTGCCAACAAATATTTATTTACTCAGAGGGTCGACCTTTGTTTCATGTGATCTCATTTCCATTAATACCAATGTTGATTTTCTTTGTACATTAAACACTCTCTATACCGTCCTTACATAGAATGCTAACTTTCTTTACTAACGCTAACAATTTACTTAGTGTAACTACGAGTATATACAAAGGTTATTTATAGAAATAATCGTAAACAAGTGCTTTAAATCAATACAATAGGAAATACAATTTAATAATTCATGGTCTCTTAAATGTAAATTGTGTTTTTGTATAAATTTTAAACAATATTAATAATAAAGTTTTTATTAAAAGTACCCTTTGCGTGCATTTAATGGTTTACAGAGATAAGGAAGAGAAACCGGTCCCATGTTCTTTCTTTTTACAACCTCAATTTATTTTACGATTTCAAAGTTCAAACTTCATAAACTTGTATCATAAAATGAACTCAAGCTGCTCAAATTTTCACATTGTTTCCTTTGACATTTTCACAGACATTCTCGTGAAGTAGATAATACTAGTTGCTTTACCCATAAAATAAAGTTTCAGTTCTGAGAGATCCCTACTAGAAATTTCGATACATAAACTTTAATTATGAAATCTAAGCCTCATCCATGCGGTGTACAGTATTTAAAATTGTACGAAATCAAATGACAAAATTTTCTTATTACAGAAAAAGCTATGTAACATACACAGCTACAAAACACGGCGCCTCTTTCATGCTTACCACAGAGGAATTCAGCGGAATACCAGCAAGAACACAGCTATGAACCGGTATTCGATGAGATTTTAATCTGCTTTGAGAACCAGGCTCCGGAACTTGCTCTAAAAGATCATGCATCCACTCAAAGACTTGTAAATATTGATTGCTCTAACCAGAAATGCCGCTGAACTTAATTAAAAAGAAAAAGATGTGAAAAAAAAATTGATATACTTTATTGTAAAACTTTATCAGACTATCAGTCAACATGAGACGTTTAGTAAATTTTACTAAACCATTTAACTTCAAAAGCGCTCCATGCTTAAAATAAAATAAACATGTTATAATTTACTAAATAAATTAAATTATAATTATTTCAATCATTTATATTGCTTTATTTGAAGCAAATTGGACAAATGTAATTAATTTCCACCTTGTTCATAATTCAAATATTGTATCTACATTAACTTTATATTCACACAGGACGTGTCTGGATTTTAAATGTAAACACATTTAATTGTTGATTTTAAGGAATAAATAAATTATTTGGAAAGTAAGAAATAAACAAACGAAATATATGAGTATAAACGACATAACAAAACACACATCAGAGATCGGAGTTGGTTTCCCATCTCTTGCGTAACGCGAATAACAGCCAACTGGAACAATTAAATGAGGAAGCAAGGGGGCTAAGCCGCCAATTTAAAGACCTTTTGATTTTTTATTAGTCTACCGAGCTCGTATCAATTTTAATATTTCTTCCTAATATGAATTAGAACATCTTACAGATGTGAACGCACCGTAATTAAGTGTTATTGTTCGATTAAACGTATAAAGATGCTACGTTTGACAGCTCATTAAAAGCATCTCACTTCAAATTGTAGTCCGATCCCCACTAAAACAAAAATAAAGTTCAAAATATCGATTACCAATAAGCAACTCTAGTTAACATTCTGTTAGTTTTAAGTTCAAATTGGCAAGTTAATGCAAACTAACCAGAATTATTTAGCAATTCTATAGTGCAAGTTTATTGCGCTGCAAAGCACAAACAATGCTAATAGGAAAGCTACGTAAAGTTGTACATTATAGAGGAGTTCTATGTAAGTTGTAGGTATGCACATTGCTGATTCCAAAATAATTATGCAGTCCATTATTAAGAATCTAACCAGCTGCTCTAACATCGATTTAAGCTAAAACCTTGAAATAACTAGGTAGATTAATATTTTGAATTAAACTACTTAATTTCCTGATTATAATGCTTGCGGGGTTCGAGCTCGGATCCACCGGATAGGTAAGCGGAAATTCAGCTATTCAAATTTGGTTATTGTTAACTGTATGTTTATCAAGAGTTTAATTTAAATATATACTGCAACGAAGTCCAAAAGAAATCCGGGAGAAAACGGCATGCTACAAATGTTTTTCCGACTGAAACTCAGAGTTTTCATCATCCTCGTGCGCAACTTCAAACATGAGAAAATTCAAAAGAAATAAACAAATGCCTTCGTTATGAGTCTTGGAACTAGGACTCCGTAAAAATTTGTAGCGAGAGCGGCATAGAACGGAAAAAGACGGAAAAGACTTAGCGGTGGTTTTGTGGCAAAACACGACGTATAATTCTAAAAACAATACAATACAAATGCTCAGAACATAATTAAGTTATTTGAATACAACTGAAATAAATTTTAAGTAACTATTTAAAAGTAGAAAGAAATTTTGAGAAATTAAAACATGCAGTCGCTTTAAACAGCAAAATTGAATTTAAAAAATCTAATGATTCAGTTAATATCTACGATGTTATAAGTAACTACAGAAATGAGACTTTGAATTTAAAATTGTTAGTTAAATATTATGAAAATTCTGTGCTAAAAAAGCATTTTAACTAAGAACCTCTACGAAAAACACGCTCAAAAAAGTTACAGGACGTGAGCTGAATATTAATACAACCGTACATAAGTAACTACCTCGTTACCTACCTAGATATTCGTATTTAGAAAGAACTGTGATTATGGATTTTTACAAAAATACAAAAAGAACTTGTTACGTTGGCCTCAGTTTCAGTAAATAAAATTTTATCATTGAAGGCAAATTTACACATTTCCCTTACCGAAACGCTTGAACTTGCTTGCTTACCGCTAGGGTGGGATTTGAGGACGGTTGTATTACCTCCCGGGAGAAATAGTTTAAGTAGAGAACATTAGCATGTACTCGTATGTATAAACTCAGGTATGACTGCGGTGTTGTGTAAGGTTTCAATATTGGTTGCGAAGATCACTTAACACCGGGCGGTCGGCATGCGTGTAAGTTACTTTCTTACTGCAAGCATTCAAGACCTATGAAGGTCGATGAAAATAGAGTGGAGACTAGATATTCAACTAGATAGGTTTTATAAGATGTCTAAATGCAACGCCTTCATACATTTGGTTACAGATGAGCCGTGTGGTACACTGGTTGCTGCTCCGCATGAGGATTCCTAGCCGAGCAAAGGTTTTAATCATGACTTTTGATTTCTGTTCCCGGTGTGGGTGTTTGTATATTGTTTTTGTATATTTCCATGACAGTTACAAAAGAGTTAGTCTTTATTTAAACTTTATATAAACAATAAAAAAAAACATTCGTTACAGATAAAAAGAATTACCTAAATAAATATCTAGTGAGGATAATATAGGCTTCTAAACATTGCTTAGACTTCTCTTATACAAATTATATTAATTATGTCATCATTCAAATTCTAATGCCTACACAAATTACTGCGTTTCTGTCTATATGTTAATTAAATAGACGTAAGTATCACGAAAATCCAAGTCTTGAGCGGTTACAATGTATTTACGTATGACCTTAGATCAAACTTTGGTACAATTCGTGCTGTGAGAATATAGGGGCTGCAGTAAACATTAACACTACAAGAACTACATGGTAGTTCTAGGTATTCTAAAGTATCTTATTACTAACATTACTAATAAATATATTAACATTAAAACAGTAATTGAAAATGAAAAGATCTCGCTTTATCATGAATATATCGTGTTGTTTCAGCAAAGCTTTTGTAACGAGTGAACGAAGTTCGTCAAAGCGAATGCAGTGCTTTCAAGAAGTCGGCAAGTACTGAAGCAATTATCGGAAACTAACTGATATAATTAATGAATCATTCGCTCGAGCTGAGAACTAACTCTTTCACGAACTTGAGATTTCTCGGTGTGTTAAGAAAATGGGATTCTTAATTAAATTATTTTAAAGAAGAGTTGGTACTAAATGTTATGGGAGGCTACTTTTATATTTGCATATTATTTGTTTAAAACGGCGTGTTATTATTAAGGTGACACTGTTGTCTGAATTTGCTATTACGCATACAATACGATACGTAAAACTAATAGCAACGTTTTGCCGTAATTACTAATTAAATTAGCATTTCAGTTTCTACATACTGACTTTTAAGATTGTTTGGTAGGAAAACTGAGCCGTAAAATTATATTAACGCTTGGATAATAAAATATCTAAATATAATGGTATTATCATCCATTAAAAAATGTTCTGTGTAAAAAAAATTTTGTGACAATCTATTACATTACTCTTTCAACGTTATATCCGTCGAATTGAAGTGGATGATTCTTTTATTATCCAAAATACACTTGATTCGACGGCTTTTTCCAGTGCCCTTGTGACAAAAGAATGAGGACGTTCGAAATGCAAATAAAACGTGCTCTCTCTTTACGGATTCTGATTTACATAATGTTTTCTTTATTATGTACGCTTACCTTAGATGTATAAAATGTTTTAAGATTTCACGAATGAGTAGGATGCCTTGCTTTTGAGTAAGTACCGTTTCATGTTGCGTATAAGTGGGGTCTCATTTTTTATTTAAAGGATTATTTATGTACGTATTTTATCAGCTGATTTTTTAATGTACCTATTAATCATGTCAATACAACTTTACATGAATTTGTAACACCATATTAATATACATATTAGATACATTTAATTTTGCATTGATTCAAATGTTTAAAATTTAAACTGTTACTGGTATTTTGAGCAATTATTCATTAATGAAATATTCAAATGGTGGGTTCCGTTCATTTCGTTACATTCCGATCAGTCAGACGCAACTCTATCTCTTCGGTGCGGATATTCTAAACCCTTTGCCAAGAATTTCAGAATACAAATACGTTTGTTCAGTTGGACATATATCACTGTCAACCAGTTAAATAGTAACTAACCGAGTGATGTATGGAGCAAGCCACTGAAACGAGCCCGGACGTAGCCGAGCGCAGCAAAAAACGGAATTTTTAAAAACTTAATATGGAAACCGACGAAACGTCACAAAGAATAACTCACTCGACCGCTGGCTGTTTTTAATATGATTTTGGTGAATTTTATGAAAGTTTGCGCGTTAACAAGTAAATGCTTTTATATTTTTAGAATCATAATGTAACTTAGTAACATATTAGTATATTATTATGTTTTCTTAGACTGGAAAGTTTGAGTCATTATTTATAATTTTTTTTTAATTTTCTGTTACTTTATCGTCAGAGTTTTGAAGTGTCATGTCGCTGTCTGCCAGAAATATATCAATACTGTTTCTACAAATATATTTCAGGGAGGCCTTACTCTCGATACATGACGGCACTAAGTACCTATGTACAATATCAAATCCAACATGATGGTTGTACCAAAAATCCAGTATTGAAATAATCCACATTCAGAAAAAAAAAAATTTAATGTAAAGAGAATGAAAGTGTCGTTCAATGAATGTAAAATTTTACGAAACATTATTAATGTATTCTCATTTTCGGTATCGGATGTCGCCCTCCAATAGCCTTCAGAATAAACGGCGGCCCGCAACGTAATTATTTTTATAATAGACATTGCGTTATCTGACATAGCTATGGAATATAAAATGTTGTTCAAAAAATACACGTAGATACATTTCCTTGGCGTAATATCTCTACTAAATAAAGGAATCGAAAATAATAAAATATTTTGTTTGTCTTTCGGGAGTTTCGTTTTCGCCTAACTTCATCCATCTGCATAAATCTGAATGTTTCTTAGTATCATTCGAACCTCATAATTTCCAAGTTTATTGTCGATTTGTATGAAAATTTGTTATTCCTTTGTTTATCACAAACAGTGTCTTCCAGTATTCTTCCTCCTATACCTACTTAATTACATAATTTGTACATCTTTTTCTTATTCACGAAAGTTAAACCGCTGTAAAATTATATACAACAAAATACCTACTTTAAAAAGAAATAAACTATATTCACAATATGAAAATTAAAATCGTATATGACGTGTATGTATTAGTTATATGTGAATATGAGCCTTATTTTATTTTATTAAGATTTTTAATTCAATCATTGCAACTTTAGCTTCATAAAATTATTGTCAGACACCGCCATTACTCTTTTCTCGTCATCAAGTATTGTCTGGTAGAAAATGCCACTACTCTAAGTGTTTGGTTCATACATTGTAACAATACATTAAAGACTAAATAATGAAATAAATGAAGGCAGTACTTAATTTGAAATTCATACAAACTTCGAAACATTGCACAAAATGTTCGTTTAATGAGAATTGTAATCACCAATTACTATTGCCAACAAAGTTTCCATGTAAATCGTACCTTTTATTTTAAATCGTGTCCTTTCACTTCTTCAACTTAAATCTGCTACTGAAATATTCAGCGAAGACAAGGAGACAATAAATTCAATTTATATTTGCGATTCGCCAAAGGTCCGCGAAGGAAATTAAATCATTCCGAGATTAAAGTAAATGTCGCCGGTTTTCTATTGAAATTGTTTTGGTAATAAAGATGTTACGGTACAAATGTAATCTGGAAACTGTTGTTTTTTCGCAAGTCGGGCATGGTATTTAATGTCGTGTTTTAGACGACAAATCAATTTTAAATAAAATGATTCTTTGTAGGTTAGTACATTTATAAACTCTTCGTATGTTTGAGTGGAAACCTAGATGGTATGCGGGTAGAATGAAGTGCCTCTAAGCTTCTAAAACCTGTGTATCGAGATTTAATTAAAACTTTATTTAGTGTTTTTGCTTATTAAGTACCGACTTGCCCTCAAATGAGGGGAGTATATAAGAATTTATCATAACATTCACAAAAATTTAATTTTATTCATACACCCGAAGAACTTGATATTTATGTTTACTGCCGTTTTATTTATTAATGTTATACCAGTTAGCCGACTACGTACCAAGATATACTCGATTAAATAACATTTGGTGATTAGTAAACCACCTGACTCCGTGCTCTGTCGGCAAGCCAAGCAGAATATATTTCACTCTAGAATTTTTATTTAAATTACACTACAATGATAAACAAACTAAATAACATCTTCAAAGGAGTGAATAATGAAATACCCAGAGGCAACAAACTAAAAGGATTAACAGCGAGAACTTGGCTCATCTTGTTGACTAGAGAATTCATCGAGAATATTAATTAAGAAGGGGTACAAAGGTAAATCACCAATCTTAGATTTCATTTTTACAGTAGTAATATGAAACAACCTAAAGAAAACATTTAAATAATACATCATAGCATCGAAACTTCAGATTTAGCAAACATATTTCACTAAACATAATATTTTGTTGATAAAAAAATCAAAAAACTTTTTACTGTAATCGATTTATTTTCAACTGGCTGTGCCACGCGGTTTTACCTGCGGAATCTAGGAATAGTAACGTAACTATAGCCTATAATCTTCGTCATGAATGTAGAAATCATATAAAAATAGAATATTTAAAATCGGTCCAGTAGTTTCGGAGCCTATTATAATACAATCAAACAAACAATCAAATCTTTCCTCTTTACAATATTAGTGTAGGTAGATTGCATTTTACCAAGTTGAAATGAAATAAATAGCGCGTAGGTAGGTTATATTTTGTTTGAAGAAGCTTAGTATTTTCCATAAACACACAGACATCACACAAAAAATAACTGCGGTGGATTCTTACACTATCAAAACGTCGAGATTTAATGTAAGAAGTTAGAAAGTTATATTTTGATTCTCAGACTGGTAAACTGAAAAAAACGCTTTATAAAATATTACCTCAATGGAACTAACAGGAAAGCAATTTGAATATGAAAATTAGTAAATATACCAGTTAAACCGCCTATAGTTAGGTTATTGGATTATGTTAAACGATACATGTTGACACAATTTCCAATTTGCAACCAATTATTTTCATAATACAGTGCCAGTAAGCATTAAATAAATATTATTAATGTTAATCTCTTATTAACAACTTATTATCATCGTCATTAACGCAACAGTGTCCCAACGTTGGGTGCGGGTCTCCTCTAAAACCATGAGAAGGATTTAAATCATAAATTCACTACGCTGGGCAAGTGCCGATTGATTAACTTCACATGCCTTTCGAGAACTTTCGAGCATGCAGATTTTTTTCACACTATTCAGCAATGTTATTCTTCAACAAAGAGTAAGCCTTACTCACTCTTCGGCCATTTTGTTATCTACT
>DWQK01000385.1:0-21694 GCA_018231225.1 Noctuana stator
ATGTAAGCTATCCTATCTTTCAAGTTGGATCAACCTGCACACGGTGTGCAAATTTGGTTAAAATCGGTTAAGTAGTTAAGGAATCCATCGCGGACAAACGCTGTGACACGTAATTGATATATATTAAGATAAGATAAAACAACTCGTACTTATTTCGCAGATATCACACCGGCGTCACGCTCTCTAAAGTACTCCGAGAATCCATGAAGATGGACCCGGTGGCTCCTATCCTTTGGGAGCCTCACCTCGCTGCCATTGACAGAAGAATCGTTACCATCCTCGACGCCATCAGAAAATGCATCGACAAAGCAGAGAATCCGCTACAGAACGAAGTCAACGATTTCGTATGACCACTAATAATTAATTGTGATGGAAAAGTATTAGGTAGGTACGAAGTGATGTGATAATCGGGACTGAAAGGAACGTTCGAAGGGGTGGTGCAATCGTTAATGACTCACTAGTCGAACTCTCTCGTATAATCTGTGACTTAAGAAAACATAGATCTAAGAGTGTAATCAATGCAATTGTATCTGAAGTCTTTGGTTCCGCGGACTCTGATAGTTTTAAGATATTGGTGCCAAAGATTGTCCAAATAAACGTATGAATCGTTCACCGTAATGTCACTACCATTCCATTGGGCCTAGTACGAGTTTTAACAGTTTGGTTTCGGTTTGGCCCAAACATCTATTGGCAGCGCCCCTAGCGAAAACATAGAGAACTAAAAGTGAATCGTGTTCATTGCTCGTTTTCTTCCTGAAATGCGTCTTTGTACTGTACGAGGTTGGTAATGTATGGCTTGATAGTTAGCTCGATCATGTTTTTCTAAACTGTCAAAACTCGTGTTAAGTCCCCAGTAGGCAAATCGTGGATGGGCCATCGTGTATGCCAAATATAAGGGCGAGTAAATTGATTAAACTAGGTACCTTTTACAATTCGTTTGTACAAATCTGCATGACCAACAATAGTTTTGATTGGATATAATGAGTATTGAAATAGTGTGTTAGATTTTATAGGATATTTTTGTGTATATTTTGAATTTAGCTAAATAAAAGTCTGAAGACATGTATCTATAAGAGAAGTGCAAATGACTGTACATAATAATAATGAAAATTAAATGCAATGTACTTTAGATTTAAGTTTAGGTATCTGCTGGAAGAGTGGGCATATTTGAATTTACAGCACGTGCCTATAAAATCTCTGATTTATTGACTTTATATTACAATCTCATTAACTTTACTGTCTTTATGATGTCTCTAAGTATTTTTTTCTCATTTGTAACAAAATACTTAACATTTATTTATATTTGAATATACATGCAATTCTTATGTACGTTCGTTACAAATCTAACGAAACGGCTGGACCGCTTTTGATTTTTTTTTTGTTCTGATTTGAGTTAAGATATCTAAAAAACAGTTCAAATGTGCCCTCATCTTCCATATAGTTTGAACGTTTCGCTAAATATTTTTCTGTTGTGAATTCCTTTACCATAGCTCGAAGCTCAAGACGCACATATCATAATTAAGCGGTTTCAGCTGCATGTGATATCTTTATGTATTTACTTGTGTATTTATGTCAACGAAATATTATATTATTTTATCTTTTACGCGGGGATAACATTACGTAACATTAATATAATATTATATTCAATGAACAGAGAGTGAGAACTGATGATAGGAAATTGATCCCACACTCCTTTAGTAAGTACGGCTAAAACTTACTTTTTTGTGGTCCGTTTTTGCAAACAAGAGTCGATTTTGCGGTGAATCGGGTCTCGATTTCTGGCGGCCATGCTGAGTGTTTTCAATAGCGTTGAAAAAACTCAGCATAATTAAATAAATAAAGCCTTAAAAGATTGATCATACTGACTTTAAACTCTTTATAATTTAATATCTTTTAAGTCGTGAAAGGTGGGATGTAAGACGAAACACAAAGTTAGTTACATATAAAGAACTAATTTCGTAGTTTATGTTATCCCCGCATTATTGTTATGTTAAGATTTTTGTTACTATTTTCGAGAATTTAAATACAATGCAATCATGAATTTAGATAAGTATACCTATGTTTTTATCGTTTTAACTTAATCTCATACAATGGTGCGTTTACATGTAAGGCTGTTTTAATAACAAAAGCCTATTAATATAATATGTATCTGTTTAGACAACCTAAATATGAATTTTATATATGCGGTTTTGTTTGTAGATGTATAAAATATATTGTACAAAAATCGCTTCTAAATATGATATATGTCAATTCAGCTTGTACCTACGTATGAAACCTACCTATGAAATGTATAAAATATCTGTATTTTCTCGCGGCTGATCTCATTAGGCATCAACAAAACACGTAAATAACTCAGTGTTTGCTTTCTAATTAATTTCTAAAACCAGGTTAATGTCAAGTCTGAGGATTTTAAAATATTCCTAAATTTTTTAAAGTGTATTCTGTGTATTCTAGAATCGTGTTTTTATTATAATATTATAGCCTTTCTATTAAATTGTCGCTATAGTAAATTGATATATAACTTTCTTTAGGTTATTGTATGGGAAAAATATTTAAACTTTAGCATGATAAGTAACTGATATTTATGGGTAATGAATGGTCTGTTTAAATGGAGAAATATTTACATACTCTTATTGTTCCCTGATACAAGTAGACCTACTTAATTTTAAAACCTGCTGGCAGTCTTATAGATTTATACTAAGCTTGTTTATACATAGATTAAAAGTACGTTGTAATTGCGGCTACAATTACACAGAAGACGTTTATAGACAAACCGATTCTCGCATTACAGATCGGCGTGTGTATAAACGTCACTAGAAAATGTTAAATGCGACTTGCCAAAGATGTACCTACTTTCTGATAACGTATAACATGATTGTGATACCGCTCGTGTATGCGTATTTCTGTTGACTGTTAATAAATTTTAAATAAACATTTTTGTTGTTTATTTGTTGTAACTACGAGGTCTCTGTCACAGTTAAAGGCCTCCTTGAAAGATAACCATTTGTCTCTGTCTATCGCTACTTGCGACCAGTTCGACCCAGCTGCCCTGCTTATGAAAATATCAAAAAGCTACATCTATCCATGGCTAAATAAAGTATAAATTAAAACTTACATGGGAAAGTCTTTGAAAGAGGGAGAGAATCGTATCAAGTCGCAAATCGCAATAAAACGTCTTCAAGGATACAAAATTCATGCAAAACGGATTATTTATACGTGAAAAAGGGGACCGAGGTCAGTGTCTTTTCGACGCAAAAAGGTCGCATAAAACTGAAAGAGCAGCAAGATATGCCCATCCGTAATAAAACGGAATTATGAGTAGTATGGACTATGGACATTCGCCATCACTTTATAACTTTATATTGGTGAAGCGTTTGTATGGACACTGGGACGCGTCTCACTAAACTAAGTTAAAACTTCTTGACTTCGCAACAATCCGCGACAACAACGCTTGATACTTTCTTTTTACGGGTTTTACAAACAACGTTTGAGCAAATGATAAATGCATGTCGACATGTTCTGTAAATAGCAATATATGCACTGTAAATATTATTATGTATGTACTTATATCTAAGAAAACTTCTGTATCACTCTATATTTACAATACCTACATACACTGAAATGATAGATTATTCTATTTTGTCACTTCGGCGGATCCCGTTTCTACATCGTAATTGACATTATACTATGATGAAGGTAGATGCAGAAGGTACCTTTAAAGTCAATGACCACGATGTTGCGTAAATGACGAACCTAAATCTCATTTTGCATAATAAAGTTAACTAAAATAAACAAGTTTTAACATTAATATAACAACTGAAGCAAAAATTTTAATATTAGAAGTTCAAAATCAAAGGGAGCCTTTATACAAGACATGTTGTAGTGCCTGTTACTTTAGAATTGCAATAGTTTATTGTAGCTAATAGCTGCATTAAAAATGTTGCTAATTGAGTAATTGGCAATGCTCTGGCATGGAGTTCGACTGATATTTTGATCGATTTTTTTTTATAGTTAATAATATTAGTATTATTACGACTGGATACATTTCTAGACAACATAGCCCTATTTTTAAAATCTATTTAAATATCTAAATTTTAAAACAAACAGGATGGTGTGACTTTATTCGTCCAATTTGCGGACAGGTATTGTTCTCGAGCCACGCGACGCAATCTGCCAAATTGTATATTCACGAGATCATCCCAATCCCACACGAGAATCTGTCCATGAATAACAACGGGAGAAGAAAATTCACTTCGACTGAATTGACAATTTTCGACGCTGGCTCAGTGCGCTTTGGCGCGGACGTCAAAACAAGTTGATGGATAAAAACACTAATATTTCTGGTAGAAGATTTTTGTAAGCTACTTAACAAGAGAAAAATATGCTGTGGCTTTATTTTTGCAGAACATGGTGACAACTCTGCATTCTAGAACAGAATTATTTTGATATATGGGAAGTGCTAAAGCACGTTAGTGGTATGACATTAATTTGTAAATTCAGGATCCAACGAACAATACACCGAAGCGCCGTCAATAGATTGCAGGCCAAGTGAATCCCTATACCAGTGGCTGCTTCACGGCTAGTGATAAATTGCGTACAAACAATAGAGGCCGCTATACACGCATAAATCACTAACGCTCTGCATGGACAAGTACAACGTTTAGGCATCGACATTATGCGGAATGTGAAAATTAATTGTTGTACTGCAATGAAAACGGCACTTGAAGTTTTTATTTCAAGAAGGAATCAAAGATATTAAATACACAATAAGGAAGAGGCTCTTCAACGGACCATAATTGTGAACCGCTAGATCAATCAAATATTCCTACTTAAATACTCGCAATTATTGTCTGTGAATTTCAAAAGCTTGCAACCCAAGTGAATCGTATAGCAGTAGCCGCGATTCGGTGATAAATTGTGCAGAAACAATAGCGCATAGCGGCCTCTATACACGCATAAATCAGCCTTTTACTAAAGCGACCATGTTGTATGGACAACTGGCACAACGTTAGGCTTTGACGTGACGCTGAATTTGGAACCGTCCTCTTTTTGCCAGAGAACTACTGTAACTTTTATCAAAAACAAAAGACATGCATATAGCGAATTTGTAATCTGTACATATAAAATATTTATTTATCTCTGTCTACAAAAATCATGTTAGGTTTTTATAATTTGATAATTCATATCGAATACTTGTTTATTTGAAAATTTATATGTAGAATTTAAAATCCCAGACCTAATAAATACCTACATTTATAATTGTAGTAAAACTATCGTAGGTGAAACCAACAAAAGACAAATTATTTCGTAAAAGTCAGCTCTATTTTGTGTAATAACGAAATTGCCTGAAAATCGCATACTCACATTTTTTTCATAATAGATCGCCAGCTATTCGTGATACTTACAGTTTTTAGATATATGAAATAAGAGACATTGTCTGTACGTCATTCTCAAAGCACTTCCAATTTATAATAAAATGTGTCAATAGCCCTCGAAACAACAGAATTTTTGGTTGATGAATCGTCTAAAGTTACGCCCACTTTGCAAGAGTACGTTCCACATTAAAAATAACACGATTTTTGTGTAGTACTAGTAAGTTTACTTTTAACTTACGGTTTAACTTACCTTTTTCAATCTTTTGTATTTTTTAAATATCTGCTTAGTTAAAAAAGTAAAGGTGGGTATGAGGTACTCGTAACTATGGAACCAAAAATAATTAAGTTTGCGTTGGAAACTATTTACTTTATAATCATCTCACATTCTGAAAAAAAAAAAACAAAACATATGTTATGTTATAATTTAAGTGACTTAAAAATAATGTCTTGAATAATTTGTGAATAGTAAGGGTGAATGTCCCTTACATTTAAAAAAATTGCTATTATTGTTGCCTAGAGATCGCCCATGTAAAATAAAAAGGCAATTTTTGGTGTAAGTAAACTCGAAAAATGTGACTACACATTTCAATAATAATGGATGAGCTGCCCATAAGCGCATAGTTACCCCAAAGTTAGTATCTGATTCTGATGCTACGAGTAACTCTTTGTGATGTTGCTCAAAGTTGTGCAGTTTGACAGTTCACTCGCTTGCACTCGGGTAACGGATCACCGGTTAAAGTATTATTTAATGTGTAACATGTAAAATGGTTACGTGTTATAATTTTGTAACGAAACTATATTTGCTTTGATCGATATATTTTTAAGAATTTGAATTCTTAATATCTATTTGATACCTATGCATAAAATTAATAAATTTTTTAGTGTGTATTAAAATGTAAAAAGAGACAACGAAAGCAGTGAAATCTACCATAAAATTAAGTCCTCACCATGTCCTTAAATTAGGAATGAGAAAATGTTTACCGATTAAGACCGCTCATATAATATCCGTCAGTTTAAAAAAATAAAACATTAAATTTGTAGTCACTAATATATAAAAACGAACTTTTAATCGACCTGTAACAACTTTAAATCGAATTTTGTGCTGTATTAAAACGTCTCAAAGCCGCTAAAGAAGGAAAGCGATTCAAGAAACAGGTTCGATATAAAACAATTTTCTCTCATTATTGTAATAAGTATTAATTAAGGCTGTATCAAAAATGGAGCGGGCTCTTAATAGGGTTGTGTTGTACGGAGTCCAAATCAGCAAATTGTAGATTGTTGGTAACTCCGAACAACTGTCGTCGAGTTTCACGATAATTCCTTTTGCGCAGTCCTGATGGCGCCCTTCAATTATTAAAATATTCCCTTTAATATAACTCTTTCATCTAAAGAAATTCTTGAGACGGTAATGTTGTTCTTAATTAGAAAATCTGATTTATTTAGTAAGAGAAAGGGTTTATTAAAACTCGCTGGCGATCAAGTGCAACCGTATTGTTAAATTTATTTGATTAAATTTGGCCTTTGATGTGAATTTTACTCGGCTTGAAAAGTTTATATATTAAATGTTATTATTCACTTGATAGAACTGAGATAAATAAATTAATGTGCATGTTTTTTTTAATAATTTTGTATTATTGAAGATTATTTATTTTATTTTCGAATTAAAATATATTTTAAAATCCGAACGTACGATACATTCGAAAAACAATCCCAAACAATAAAAACCTTTTTTTTTTAAACTTATTATGATAAAAGTTTTGTTGAACAATCTGCCAAGAACTACATGGATGGTACTCGTAAATCGGAAAATTGAAACGGTCTTTTTTAACCTATAAATAATGGTGCGGTTCGATTAGTTGATTTATGGTTATTAAAGATATTGTAACTGAGATAGCACGCAGCTACGAGTTTCATTTGTATGGAAATGTGTGCCCTCCGGTATTCTCATACCATACCATATCATAGTACCCTGTTATTCAAGCACCTAATGTAGGTATGTGTTCTTCGCTTTCGTTTCGATTTCAACTACAGATTCAGAGTTCAACGTACCACCAGTTACCTACTTTTTAAAAAAAATCAATTTTATTCAAACACTTCTCGCCTCGAGCATCACTATAGTAGAAATTTATATGCAAGCTTAGGCAAATTGATGAAGCTGGGTTAAAAATATGCAAGTCCGTGAAAGATCAAAAGTTATCCCGTAAGACTACGCGATCGCACTTTGCTACAGTAGCCAACATTAATTTTGCTATCCTGGGTTGGCTTATTCATATCGTACTAGCATAAAATACTTTATTACATTATCTATGATGAATTGATTGATAGCTTAGTGGTTAATAAATAATTGGAGTTTTATTCGAGAGGATCGCGTTCAAATTCCAGCGTCATTTATTATGTGCATTTTGTGCAATTAAAGTCATAAGTTGCAACGTGCAAAATTTTCATATTATTCTCAAAGGGCTTAAAGAATTAAGTCCTCTCGGTAGCCTGCATCAGCACATTGCTAGGACTCCGAGATCTCTAGTGCTATGCACCTGTGTAGCGGCGGGCAGAAATGTATTGCTTATCTACTGATATTTTACACGATACTAGACACCATTGAAAACTATATAAATTCGATTCAACAAATTGAAAAAAAATAGGTCTAGTAAAAAATAACTTCGTAATATTTGATTTAAGATTAATTTACCTACCTACCTACTTTAGTTCTTATAGGAACGACGTATGCTCCTTATCCTAAGACATACCGATATTTTGTTAAATAAACAATTCATGTTTCAAAAATTCCTACGTTGTGTATCTGGAAGCATATAAATTGGGAACAATATGTAAGAATATGGTAATATTTGAAGTAGTAGGTACTCAAAATGTAAAGTAGATTTTCCGTCGTATCGAAAATATCGAATACGAATCGTAATATCCTTTTCGTATGTTTAGACTAAAAGACAGCGACAATAAGTAAAAACTGAATCGATTTATACAATTGTTTGGTTTTATTGTGTCTTCTGTGTATTCTGAATGCAGCATGTAACAGCGCTACCCATTCTTGGTAAGGAAAGAAGAGAAAGAATGTGATATAAAATGAAAAATATTTTTTACACACTTTTAAAACAAGAGTGTCAGCTAAAATTAATATTTATCATTAGTCCCAATTTTTCTTATCAGTAATTCACCATAAGAGAATTTGCTCTAGCAGAGTTCACCTGACGTGCAGAAAAACCTGTACATATTTTGTTGTTAGTTTTAAAAACAATTAAATTATAAAAAATTTTTAATTTTTTTTAAAGATTTTATTAGACAGATATTTGATTTAAAAGTATTAACTAGAACTTAAGGTTTTTGTTCTTTTTGTAGTTTCTTCAAAATTATTATTTATTAGCTGTGCCACCCGGTTTCACCCGCGTTAAGAATTCCGACGTAACGCTTGATTGCCTTCTTACACTAAAAGAATTTTTAAAATCGGTCCAGTAGTTCCTAAGATTAGCGTGTTCAAACAAACAATCAAACAAACAAACTCTTTAGCTTTATATTATTACAATAGATTTTATATCATTTTATATTTTGACATACTAATATATCAGATTTTGCTTATTGTGTCAATTGGAATCGCAGTCGTAGAGGAGCCGATCAAGGATGGGTCACTGATGTTTGGATTTCATCGGGAAATTGCACTCCGCAACGTTTACACATTTCGGCCAACGACGGTACAGTTGCAATTTACTTGATTGCCACAAACATTAATTTTCAGAAGTCAATTTACAATTTATTTATCTACTGTAAACTGTAACTAAGCTAGGTAATTTCAATAATTGGTAAATGAATTTGTATACACAGGTGTTCCCTGCCCGAACAGCCTACCTTTTGTGTACGTATAAATTTTTTTCTTCTTATGTGTTTTTCTTTATAATTTTGTTTGGTCTGCGCTTGTCTTATTTTGTCTTATACAATAAAGAAAATTGTTGTTGTTGTTATTATTAAACACACTCATATATTATACTAGATACAAAATAACTAATCCAAAAAATAACACGTCCGTGTACTCGTATCTCGAATATCCATAGTTAATTTAGTTTTGCTAGCATAAAGCAATCCATTTATCTCAACCCTAGTGTTTTCTTTATGCTAAATCTTTAGCTAAAACGCCCTTACTTTAACATCCGCCTGGGGCGTATGAAAGCTAAACAGGCTCAAAGGAAGGCGGTCATAAATATTAATATAATGTTAAGGATCATACGTGAAAGGTACTCGGGATAAAATATATGTGTCACATTTTATATACTATGATAGTTACAACTATAGCTACAATGGCATTTTACAATATTATCTTGAGTTTTGTATTGTACAAGTTGGTGTTGAATGCAGATTTTTTTAAATCAATTATCTCCCTAAGGCTCCTTAGAAGTAGTCTTATTAAACGTTATTAGGCCACAAATTGAAATAAAACAGGATTTTTAAACGTGGTGACAAACATAGTTTTGGTACGTACCTAGTTCTTCCTGTTACTTTTGTTTGTTATCAGTTATCATCTACAACACCCTTATAATAAGTATAATATTTTAACTTCAGTTTTACAAACCTTCCTGTACCTACTTTTTTCTTTTGTTGGTTAACTAATTTCTAAGCACAATCGGGTTTTCGTCTTTATAATGTTACGTGTATTTTTTATTACAGTCTGTGTAGTTCTGAAAATTATTTAAACTTAACTTGGTTCTACGTCGAGATACAGGCACTTGAGATGCAATAGCTTCTTGCTGGCTGTCTTCTCTTTAATATTTATCGTTAAGTCCCAGGTGATCATACGGTAAGCCGGGCCGGACGGAGACAACCGGCATTACCGTCTCATTACCAGATGACAACGGTAATTACAACCTGATCTATTATTACTTCTCCGAATAACTTAAGAGATGGTCGTACCAGTCGCAGCATACTAAGATGATTAAAGTTTTACTGGACAGGTATGTAGATAGCCGTATTCCAAGTAGAAACTGTGTATGACCTGTCCCATACGAGGTAAATTTTTTTCGAACATGAACAATTTTAACAACGAACCAAGGTATTTTTGGTTGGTTTCGTGGAGTATACGTATTGTGTAAATAATTTTAATAGACTTTAAATATATGTCCATAGACTCTTATATTTATATCACATTGACGACCCGTGTGGTGTAGTGGTTACCACGCCTATCCACCATTCGAAGGGTCCCGGGTTCGATTACTGGCGGGGCAGAAATTTGAATGATGAATTTAGATTTCTGTTACCGGTCTGGGTGTTTGTGTATTTATCTTAGTATGTGTCCATGGTACCCACGACACAGAATATCCTAGTGTGCGGCTGTGAGTGTGATGCGTTATTCAAAAGTGCTGTAATAGGCACCACAAGATCACAGAACAAGCACTGTCTCACACAATAGTTCCTAATACATTAGCCTTGTGCTTCGAATCGCTCGGAATAATTAATTACTTGCAATCAGATTGCATCGAACATCAGCCTAATTGCGTCCGTCTGTCGCAAACAATGGCTATTTCCGTCACCAGGCTGCTAGCCCTGTGCCTTTGAACAATCAACCAATGGTGACTTTGGCAACTTGTTTATCAACGGGAAAGGCCGAAAATTGGTATGTGGTATTTTATTATGTTCATCATAGATATAAAGATCTGAATATTTATGATTAAAAGCAAGCAACATTATACGGGCTTTATATTGTCAATGTTCGTGGATAAACTTTGATATATGAAAAAGTATATGGCGCAGTATCCTTCTAATATTATAAATGCGAAAGTTTGTATATTTGTTTGTTTGTTTGTTAATCTTCCACGCAAAAACTGCTGAACCGATTTCCATGAAATTTGACACACACATAGAGGGTATCTTGGATTAATACATAGGATAGTTTTTATCCCGAAAAATGTTCCTGTGGGATGCCATTTATCGAGGAAGGCTATAGGCTAAGCGTTACGTTACAATTCTTAACGCGGGTCAAACCGCGGGACACAGCTAGTTAATCATAAGCTAAACGTTGATCAAAAAGGTCAATGTTTATTCATAGTAATACAATATTAATAATAATGTTTACAACATTCTGATGACAAAAGAGCGAAAAAGCTCGAGAGATGCCACAGCTGCTGGATAATGATATCGTACACTTTCGTCTGTTGATTCTTCCCCACTGGAAATCAAACCCTGGACCCTTCCAATGATGGAACGGCACTTAACTATCACACCACACGATACGGGCTCCAATCTTTATTAAAGACTAGCTTATGCCCGCGATTTCGTCCGCGTGGATTTCATAGTTAAAATCATTAAATGGACTTTATTCTCAGACGGGTTGAATTTTGTAAAACGTTGAAATACTTAAAATAAAACTTAATATTTTTGCCGTACTTAATTCAAAAGAAATTTCATGCAAATTAAAAAGTTTCCCAGAAACTTCCATTCTCTATGTCATCCCCTTGGGGGCCAAAATTCAAAAATTTTGAAAAATTCCTTCTTAATGGATCTCTACGTCGTATGAGGAATAGGAGCGAAATTCCAAGTTTCTACCCTTAAGGTCCTTGGTATGTGCGTTGATTAGTCCATCCAACAGTCAATCACTTTTGCCTTATATAATGTACCTATATATAGATGTCTTATCCCTCAAGCAATACAATACCATCGGTTAGAGGAAAATGACCGTTAAAAGGTTCCCGGACGACATACATTTGATCCTGTTAACTGTGAGTAAAGAAGTCTATTATGTTCAAGGTAAGTAAAGGGAATACAATTTCGGCAGAGAAAGCTTTATAGCCTTTTTGAATAAAGGTAAGAAGGTATCGGAATTTCCTTGAGCCGGCTTAAGATAAACGATGGAGTGCGTTTTTATAGCGTTCCATTAGTTTCTGTGATACATTTTAGTAGGTATAAGTAATGTCAAAAATAACATAAATATTTTGTTTGCAATTCACCGAAAAAGTAATATCGATCTAAATGGGTATCAAGTTCTGTAGAGAATCCGTTTTGGACAGGTCTTTAACCTGGTTTAACGACTGTTTGTTTACCTGCTAGGACACACATCCGAGTACCGACCGCGCACCTTTAGAATTAAGTCGCACTTTGAAAACTATAGCGACTCATTTAAAAAAAACAACGGAAAATGACTTAAAATCCCACTTTACCTACTTTTCTGTACTAAAAATACTAACTATATTTTGCTAAATTTTCCTGTCCTCGCCTCAATATATAAGTAGCGTAATTTTAAGACACTTTATGAACATATTAAGTATACCATTTTCCGTTGTTTTCAAAATGTGTCACTTTAATTCTAAAGTCGCATGTATTGTGTATGCCATATACAATGGTAAGAATACACTTTCTAACTAATATTTAATGTCACATTCAACAATTGCACAGGAAACTAGTCTCTTATTATAGCAAGGTCTTCTGAAGAAATCCAAATAGAGATTACTTTAGTGTCTGCCTATTTGTCTATATTTATATAATAATTATATAATTTTATAAGTTTAAATTTATGTTAGTTTACATAATAACTGTTAAAATATCAAATTTGGTATATTATAACATATGGGAACAAATAAAAGAATTTCATTCTCATTTTATAAATATCACGTCTTCCTCAAGAGTTCAAGTCTCTTAGCTTCCTGGATATTTAAAAGCGAAGTAATATGACGAAGGAATATCTTAAGGCCACGCGCGTGTCCTCTTTCGTTCACAGAGTCTTAATGAAGCTTGTCGAGGCATATGTATTGCGTATTTATTCGGCGACCATTACAACCTAATGACAACTACAATTCGGTATCAGAAACCACTGACTAATTTTTAAAACAGGAAGAAAAGAAGAACTAAATAGAAAAAATACCAGGTTTTGGCTGCGTTTCCACCAGAGATGTGCGAGGATGTGTAACGAGGGATGTGTTTGTAAAGAACCAATAGAATCGCTTCATTTACCTCGCCTCGGTCAGGACAGCTCTGGTGGAAATGGCTCAGCGGAGCTAGATTTTTGCGCATACAAAACACCACACATTAATGCGCATTTTCACAGCTCCGCTATACATCCTCGTAGGCACGATACATTTCCATCACACATCTCTGGTGAAAACGCAGTCTATGGGTGTCAAAGAAGTTTGTTTGATACCTCGGTTGACCTAGGATACGATAAGAAAGGATTTTCCGAAATTCTATTCCTAAGGGAGTCAAAAACGAGAGCAAAATTTGTATAGGACAACATAATTCTTTGGTCCAATTCATTATAAAATCCACGCGGACGAAATCGCGGGCGTAAGCTGTCTTTGTACACGAAATGTAGAACCTTTAATAATGCATCTATTTATGCGTTATTTTTGCGTTATCAACTGGAGTAAAATTTGGAATTCCACGGTTTACGATGACTACATAACAACAAGTTACTGACATATACGTTTTCAATTCTCTGGAATCAATAGAAGCCTCACAGCGTTTCGTTATTAGTGCGAATAAATCTTTAGAAGAGGAAAATTCTAATAAAACGATCCAAGGAAACGGTTACCGATTCAAGTGTCGATACATGCTCAATAACAGTGTTATAATAAATTGTTTTATTGGAATATGCAATTTTGTAATCGATTCAATGGTAATGAGTATGTAAGTTAGAAAATAAAGTACGTACCTACAGTTTGCAACGGGACCATTGTATTGAGCGAAAAATTAATTTGTTTGCGATGAGCGATTTTTGTTAGGAGGCAATCTTTTGGGTCGCGTCACCAAAATTTTAAAGCAATATAGTATTTCAGTTTATTATTATTTTATAATAATATAACAATATTACTATAGTAACATTTTAATATTGTTATAATACTACCGGAGACACTTTATTTGAGGCGACTATCTCAGTTTTCATTAACAGCAACGCCTCCATGTACATATGACGTCAGAAAGAACTTCTGTCCCCTTTGAGGTTGGACGTGGATGGGAACAATGACCAGCTCACATCGGCTGGCCTGCATGCTCGTATGCTGGTCGTAAACGATTAAAAAACCTTTCGGTGGACATCGGCCTTAGAGAACAATAGATTTACTGACGCTGTAGTCTGTAGTTGGTAAACGAGCTAATAAACCACTCTCAAATGGTCAGGCGTTTGTTGCTTAGACGCTAATGGCATTTTCAGGTGTGTATTTATGAGTCAGGACACGTCAAGCAAACAGTCCTCAATCGATATCATATCGTTTATTTAAACATAGAAATATGTAGTTGTGTCAACCTTATTTCAGCCTAGCCCTTCAAAATAAGTAAACCCAAGAGTATTGATATATTAAAAAACCGTACATTCATAGTAACAAACAAATGTAATGTTTAAAAGTATATTAATAAACTAAAGATAATATCTAAAAGTTAATTGGAATTTTTATTATTTGTTTTTATCAAATATGTTGTTGGTGTTAAATATGTTCCTTTTTTATTTATATTTAAACACTATTTCGTTTGTTTTGTTTCATAACACATTTTTATTGTAAACTAGCTGCGCCCCGCGGTTTCACCTGCGTTAAATTTTTTTACCTGACTTTTCCCTTCATACTCGTAGCTCTGCTCCAATTGAGTGTAACGTGATGAAAAGTATACTATAACCAACTCAGGAGTATGAAAAATAGTTGTACTAAGTTTCGTTGAAATACGTCGAGTAGTTTTTGTTTCTATAACAGTTATACAGACAGATATATAAGTATAGATATAGATTATTTATTAGGTATGCAATAAATATAATTACGCATGTTTGATAAAAAAATAATGATTTTTATTTGAGATACTAAGATTAAGGATCATCAAGTGGTCGGTAAGAGGAAGTGTAGCCAAAGCTTATGGGATCAACGAATAAATTGGAACCGAATCAACGGTAATAAGGGATAAGTGTCTCGATGGGATTCGACAGATGTTAAGATCAAATAATACTTACTTGTATTCTTACATACTTTTTCAGTGGCATATTGAGTTGGGGGTACAATAATGGGGTATTTGACAAGCAAGTCAAATGAGATACTTTTATTGAGCTGTCAAATGCGAAATCCTTCATACATTTTGTATGACCAATACATATTATGACGTCATTATTTTATTACACAATTGACAGATTTTTTATCGATTCAAAGGAAATAAAAACATAATTTATGAAACAATCGAATTAAAATTAAAATTTTAACAAAACAGTGGCGAACACAGATAAAATTGCCCGTTCATAATATATCTATTAGATATACATATATCTACGTTTTATCTCACAGTATCGATGTAAATCAACACGATTCTTATAGGATCACACAAGATGAAAAAATAAGAATAATACCAACGACAGGTATCTTTTCCAACGATAGATAATAAATATCTTTATCTTTAATAGCTACTGATATGTGTCAGAAGAATTTTCGTAATACCGTTCGTGCACATGACAACATATCGTATTCATTTTACGCGCTTCATGAGATTGACGATTTGGTTCAATTGAGCTACAAAACTGCGGAGCGCAGCTACAAAACTGAGTTTCAAAACTATAGACCGCTGTCTACAAAAGCGCTCGTCAATACTATAGTGTAGTTAAAATGGTTCCTCGGTATGTAAATATTTAAAAACTGACTTATTATTCTGAAAAAAATTTTTAATGTCTGTACAAGTCTATTAAAAAGTCGGAAAAACGGCCAATAACAGAGCCAAATAAATGGTAAAAGGAACATAAATTAAATCCTACGTCGAATGCGACTTTATCTCAACAATATGTGAGAATTGGCCTCCAGATCCTTGCATTAAACTGAATAAAATAAATGTAAGCGAATGTAAGTCACAATAGTTCGTAGCTTTCAGACACAACAAGGTAACTTCGGAAATACGACATTATGTGGAAGCCAAAATGACCTCGCCTCAACAAAAAGGGCATGCACTTAACAGAACGTACTTAAAATGTCAATCCGTTACCACGTTTACATTGACAGAGAGCTTAGCAAGGTTTTAGGGTTGTAAAACGGGACCCTATTAATAAAACTTGTCTGTACGTCTGACCAGGCTGTATCTCATGAAACGTTACAGTTAGACAGTTAAAATTTTCACAGATGATAATATTTTTGTTATAATAACATATACGATACTAAAAAATATACATATACATTTACGATAAAATAAAGATTTTTTTATACTTATTTCATATTTTTTTGGCACGGAATCTTTTGTAAGCGAGACCAACTCGCAATAACTGGGCGGTTTTATTACTTAAGCTTAAAATGTGGGTTAAACAAATTTATTGATGGGTCGAAATTGTTAGCAATATGCCTACTTACCACTACGATCTACCAAGAAAACTTTGATCTACACATCTTTTGGCCGCGTCCTCATTTTTGTTACGAAAACTAGTAAGTTGTCCCCAAATACAAATAAAATGGTCGTATTTTATTAATATACCTACCCATAAAATAAAATTTGTTCTGTACAAAATTCTAGATCAAAGGCAACCATATATATTAAACGTCAAAGAACGTAGTATGTAATTTCGAAATTGAATCATACAAATATTGAAGTATTTCTTTTGAATCGTACAAAATGTTAATGTTTTAAGGATCCAAAATACCTTATGATTTCTCACCTGAACTACCACAGCTATACTGATATACTCGTAGATAAGTCCTAGATAAAGGAGTGCCGAGAGTTTTTTTCCGCCGGCTTTTTTCTCCCGGCCTACCTTAGCCAAAGGGGCGCCTAAAGCCGATGTACCGAATTATTTGACGTTCATCCAGTGTATACGTGTACCTTATGATGAATAAAAATTTTTGAATTTGAATTTGAGATAACACATGTGATATTTAAAATTTGTGTTGGGACAGAAGGTAACGAATTTGAATTGTAGTCCCGATCGAGGGTAGAGGGGGGGTGTAAATTAATTATCTATGTGTTAGTGGGGATGTGATTGTGAAGAGGTATTTACTTACATGCAAACTGCGCGAGCCTTTTGATTTTCCTTTTATAATCTTCCAAATTCTAATTGTTTTATTTACTGTAAGTAAAACACTACTAACTGAAATATTTCAATCAGTACAGAGGAAAAAGCCGGAAGAAACTCTTGGAACTCCTATAAAATGCAAGATTATAAATTAATTTCTTTAAACGCTATGCAATAAAACTTCAGTCTTTAACGAAGTTAGCTTTTGTTTTTTTTTAGAATTCTTGCGATTTATCACAGCACTTTACAAAATATATTCTCGAGTTCTGACAACAGGAGATTTCAGTACAGCATCGATGTCTCTCAAATTTTTAAATTTATGACTATCTTAATAATCAGTCAGCGTCATATATTATGTATCCTTAATATGACGACACGATGGTGTAGTAGTTAGCATGCATATGTATATCCTATTCGAAGGTTCGATTGATGGTGGGGCAGAATTGTAAATGATGAACCATACCCACACCCATAGCCCCATAACCTCGTATGTGTCGTTGTTGCCTATTAGGTACTTACACACAAAGACAATAAAACAAATACCCCGACCGATTAACACACCTGCCCTATCAAATTTTAATGTTTCCTCTTTTTATAAGTCAGATCATTAATTAAAAACCTAATACGTGATTATGTTGTACAAAATCGTATAATAGTTTTAATTTAAGTTTAAAATTCAACAAAGTCACGCTAAATATCTTCATAATCCCTGTGTCTGTAATCTATTCAGTATTTAAAAAGTAAGTTTTCCGAGATTCATCTTAATTGAACTACTAATCCTAATTACTTTTATACAGAAAAAATAATTAAGATGTTTGGTCAGAATTAAAATAATGCTTCTTTTAAAATAAATTAACCTCTAGTACCTAAAATAAGGTCGTTGGAAATTTTGGGAAGGTTTCGTTGAAAACTTAAATACGGAGCTTAGTAAATTAACCTTTAGTTCTGTTCATTGAAGGCGTTGGAAATTTAGGAGGATTCGTCGAAACTTAAATTCGGAATTGAGAAGTTTAAATTAATTTTCATATAATAATATGCTTCTGTGTTATTCCAGTATTTTGACTATAGTGGAAATACGTATTTTGATTTTATTTTCGTCGGATATAAATACTATTATTTACTACTTTTTTAAATAAATAAAGACGTTCAATAGCGTATAACATAATTCAATAACGAATGTTTTTTCGTCACTTTAATTTAAACACTTTTCATTAAAGTAATACTTTTCTAAGTATCTAATATGTATCTTAATAAGTTGTTTGTATATCCTTTTCCTTAAATAGGTGTCTACATAATAAGCGGTTATTTTACTTACCTCAAAATAATATTACAAAAAACAACCAATTACTCCTTCGCTTTGCCACTATTGCATATTTATACCACTCGAAAAGATTTCACTGCAGAGTGGCTCTCGCGACATTTAGACTCGAACTGACCTGTCAAACAAAATAACGCAAAAGCATGCGCCTGAGTTGATATTGCGACAAACAACTGAATTCGAAAGTAAACTTTAAGCGTCAAAGAACTGATCTCAGTTTCCAGTAACAGCTGATAAGACCAAGGTCGTAAGGCATGCCCTAGTTCATGTCAGTGTAAGGAGACATTTCTAGTAAGACCACTTGGATCGAAGAATTATCTCGATTTATCGGAGTAATGATTTTTTTAAATGAAATTATCTTGGGGGCGATTAGTGATTTCTGGTAGGAAAAAATCTTTGGGTTCGCTTCGTGGTACCCTAATAATTTTCATAATTGCTGACTTCTGTGGACAGTTATCATGTTTTTTATTACCTAAATGATTTGAAGTGTCCGTAGTGTTTTTATAGATATACCTACTATATATACTTAGGAACATTATAAAGAAGATAGTCGGGAACAGAAAGAAGTTTAATCCTCTTGTATCTATATCCAACAGTAATGATATTACATTTTCGCACTAATAATTTTTAAATGTACAAATCCAGCGATGAATTTTCAGACAGAAGTATAAATCACCATACAGATTAATTACATTTTACAACAAAATGATTAATATCTCTTGAGATTTGCGTTTTAAGCTTAAGATATTCTTAGGTACTTGCTATATCAGAGCTTTCGTAAATTAACACTTCCTTTCAAAGCAGAACCTTACAGTTACCTTATACTGACTATTTCTAAGTATGATTAGTCCAAAACACACTTTTTAAGTGACTCATTGAAGTAATGACAACTTCTTGGCCTTTTAGCTAATTCTTGTTAATTACGCATTAACTAATTCATTACAGAATTAATGAACCTGTGACGCAAGTGGTGATGAAAGTAAATGGGGGTAGCATTATTCACGAAACGCTACCGGATATAACTATTTATTATACGAGAGATTTCAAAGCTTTATGTTTAAGAGTTGATCCGTCCATATCGTTTGTTTTACCACGACAAAACTCCGTACCTACCCAAAGATACATAAAATATTTATGTTTGCAAACCTAAGACACCCATACACAGACATTTATACGCTCAAGTTAACCTCAAGTAAGCTTGGAGGCATAGTCTAAGCCAGAAATTAAGGGTTGAATTAAATCCCTCCACTCAACCCTCAACTCCTCCTCTAAACAATCTAGATTCGAAGAAAGAGTTGACAGTTTTTACCTAGTAAGTAATGTATAAAATGTTTAGACATATGAACTCCAATAGCTCCATCTACGAGTAAAACGTAGTTAAAATATTGGCCTTAGTTGTTCAACTCTATAGCTGTTTATTACTTAAAAAGCTTATGCTCCAAGTAAGTGACTATGATCCAAGTAATTTGCAGTAGTGATTCGTGAAAGAAATTAAATAAATCTACACTGAACATTGAGGTCATTTTCTTATCGCCCCATTGTGTTAAGTGTAGCAATAAAATTTTTACTGGCGTGTATCCTTGAGAGCTCACTCTATTGAGATGCATTTTATCTCATTGATAGATATACCGAGTAGCAACGGATTAGTATGTTATCAATAAATCTTGCTTAATCTCCGACAAATCATTTATGATTGATAGCATCAATTTGTACTTATCTTACTCTTTATCTTTCACTAGAAGTCTCAAGACATAAGATTTTCTTCAAGTGCCTTGTTTATTATCCTAAATGTTTGAAATTTTACTTTTTAGTTTGTTTTTCATGACGATCATATTTTAATGACAATAAAGGCAGCCAGAACTAATGCAACATTAGCGAAGTAATTTATCAGCGGTCAACAGTAGGTAGGCAGAGACAAGCAATTTTATAGACGCATCCAAATATCGTAAAGTTCACCATGGCCTGTAAAAGAAAGATGCATAAATAAGGTGAATGATATACATGATGAAAGTCATCAGTCATGAACGAAAGACGAAGATTTAGTTGATACACGAATATTACATACAACCACGAAAAATATCTCGCCTTTCAGTAAAATTGATAAAGATAAAGCAAATGAAAAAGGTGTGATTATTGTAAAATGTCCACTTGATACTCGTGAGACAATCTCATGTACAAATCTTAAACATTTTTTGTACTGATTAGGAAATTGTTTATCTGAAAAACCTTATTGCCTTATTTATTTCGTCACTCTCTTATAAAAGATAAGTGGATTGTGCTACAGTTTCACTTTTTGTATGTTGTCATATTGATCGCTATTAAATAGTGAAAATAGACTATCTACTACCTGTTTTTACCGAGAAGCAATTGTTATTTTTAAATCAGTATAATGTTACGGATTATTATAAAATTATATTGAGAGAACCATCTTTTTCTCCGGAAAGGCAATTCGTTTAGGTTTGGTTATACATATTTTAATAAACAAGTCTGTAGCAGTTGTAGCAAATACCTTTAAATGTAATTAAAAAATTTTTCGTGCTACAATTCTTTGCAGACCCAATAAATAATATTCTGAACATTCGCACTGTTTTTTCTGTGAACCCACCGCTAGTGATGGTGAAAGTCGAAAAGGGCATTCCCGAGAAAAGGCAAAGTTAAAAAAGTCAGTAAATAAAATCTATTCAGTGACGCCTTCAATATAAGCCGCTTACAAACCTCATTCCTATTTATCAATCTTCTATTTATGCCACAATGAAATTTAAATGAAATGTCGTCTGTTCAGGCGTATTTAAAAAACTGGCGACTCATTTAAATTATATTTGCTAAAGTTCTTTATTGCAAGCAATATAATATGAAGGATTAATATAAAGGATTTATTTGCCTTCAACCTTTTTTATGTACCACCACTGGGTACGGGTCTTTCCCCACAACCTAGAGCGAACTCGAACACGCTGCTACAATGCGGATTGGTGGAAATACGGGTTAGTGGCCAACACGTGTCGGATATTGTCAAACCGCTCAAAGAGCCTCCGACTAGGTTTAACGACTGTTATC
>DWQK01000386.1:0-21686 GCA_018231225.1 Noctuana stator
CAGTTAATACGTAAATGATAGTAACGAAACGCCGTCTGAAAGGACTAAAAATTCATTAATTGTCTAACCAAGAAAAAGATCATTATGATGAAAATATTTCAAGAACAATTAAATACTTTAATGATATTACACTTTATGACAGGAAAAAATTATCTAAACTAAAATTGAGTAACAACCCATAAAGGGAATAAAGAGAGATATCAAATTAAAGAATAATAGAGAAGATGACGAAGCCTGATGCGTTTCATTAGTATCATCATACAAATCAGTCCTATACGATAATACGTCGTTACATGTAAAACACACGCTCCAAAATAATTAATGTTAGGAACATCCATCGCACTGTTAAGCAATGTATTGTACAATCTCGGAGGCCATGCTCCTAATTTTCTGTCACTTTGAAAAGGATTTCACTTATCATCATATCAATTCCTAAAAAACCTGAAGGATTCTTATTCAAACGGAAATGGATAATTAAATTAAAGTAACTAAAATTTCTTAAATACTTAAAGTAAGGAATTAATTCATAATTATTTATTAAGAAGATAAACACAAATGATGAATGGACTTAATGGAACTTGAATTTAATGGAACTGTTGATAATGTTTTATTAATACGTGGATGTTTAATGCATTAGTGTATTAAGACTAACCTCATTACAAGACACAAATGTACTTTATATGGATTTATTATCAAAACATTGTGAGTTTATAGTACAGGTCATCCATTAACGATAATGTATTCATATTTTATAATCAAAACGCAGTTGAGGAATCAATGTATAGACCAGTTTGCACCTGATATTTTAATGAAACCCCTATTATAAGTTCAAATGTCAAGTGCCTATTAAGATGAGGTTCGTCCTAAAATGTTTGCAAGTTGGATGTAACTAGAAAATCATGGCAGATTCTTAGGGTTTTTTGTTATGATTTCATCTAAGAAGGTATTGTGATTTTATATATTGTGTTATATATATCTATTTATATATATATTTATTTAAATTATATATTTTTTTTTAAAAAGTAAGTACACTAGATTTGCTTCTCTTATCAACATTCCAATCTTAGGGCTGCTGGAAGAAATTTCAGATTGAAATAAGCAGTTCCTATGTACAATGTTATATATATAGGTTTATTTATTTTTAAGGTCTCTGTGTACATAAATTATTAAATAAATAAATAAGTTACAATTTTTGAAGAACATATTTATAACTCGTGTTACGAAAAGAACCGACTTTAAAGTTTTCGCGCACATACTTAAATTTAATGACTTATATGGTTTTCTCATGGATGCCGTTGTCAGGACCGAATTAAAATGGGACCAAACGGGAAGCATCCGCTTTCAAATAAAATAAAAAAAAATCCAAATCCTTTCACCCAGTCGTGAGTTATGACGTAACAAATATAAAAAAGAAAAAAAAAATACATTCGAATTGAGAAACTCCTCCTTTTTTGAAGTCGGTTAAAAATATACGAAAATAAACTTATTCAGCATAATATTTTCTATAATCTTTCACCCTCAACCATACATTTGCCGCAGTAACTGGACGGTATTGTTTTTTATACGAACCTTAAGGACGAGTTCCGTCAACCACGTTCTTATATCCGGCGCTTCCGTTGACGGCAATATTGTGGTTGTCGGGAAAAGGGTCGTAAACTCATCCTCCGGCACCATAGTGGTGGTGGACAAAAACTGACTAAAATCCGTGGCATTCATTTTTATTGTTTAAACGAGCTCACTTTGAATGTACCATACGAACTAAACAGCGCCGGGGGCTTTGAAAAAGTTTGAGCCGATCCCTTCTCGCCTAAAGCAACACTGAACGTACCACCGCCCTATACACATGAGGTCGAATGCTTATAACCTGATAAAGTTATCATACGAACATCAGATAATATATTTCACGTCAGTTAATCGTGGGTGCGATACGCGACCAAGCGCGCAGCTGTACGCGACTCGACTAACTAAAGCCGACAACATATTTTCACTAATACATTTGCTGGTTTTAGAGGAAAACTCGACGAGGTGCATTGAAAGTGAGTACATTTGAAGGCTTAGCTAGTGTTCGGATAGGACTAGGTTTCAAGCGAGACTATTAACTTGTTGCATATAAATAAGCCGTTGCATCGATTTAGCAATTTTTTCCTTTCGTAACGCGTGTCTAAACATATTATGGTAAAATATTTCGTAAATTGTAAATGTGACGCAAACATTATATCGATATAAATAACACTTAATTTTAATTATTTATATACCTACATGTATTAAGTATGAAGCATTACTTATGAAAAGAGACAACTATTTATCTCAATAACGATATATATCTCTTTCGATGCTTATTAAGTATTAAACAAAATGTCCAGTTTATTAAATCCAATCAATTTATCAAGTTACTAGCTGTACGCCGCGATTTTACTGGCGTTAAGAATAGTAACGTAATGCTTGATAGTCTATAACCTTTCTCATTAATGTAGCTATCATACACAAAAAGAATTTTTCAAATCCGACTTGTAGTTCCAGAGATCAGCGCGTTCAAACAAACAAACTCTTCAGCTTTATATATTAGTATAGATTATATTCCATGTTGCGGGAGGGTGCCATAGGGCCAAGCCCTCATGCCAAGTGGACCGGTGAACTGAATACTCGTAAGAATGATTGCGCTAGTCGTATCTGTACACCACATAATGAGTGACTGTTATACCATATAATTCAATATTGCATCGTCGGTATTAAGATACTAGTAGGTACAAACAAGCCATATAACAATCGTCGTTTTGGCTTTCTTGGACACAATCGATGCGGCTCGTGCCGGCGAGACGGTGAGTCAAAACATTTCTCCAGATAAACAAACAGAACGAACGGGATAAAAGCATTGACTCACCCCTGAATCATCTTAACAACTTGGCATTCGCATTTCACTTTCAACCAAATAAATACGAGTACCACTTAAAAGTATTTGTACTTTTCGCCATTTCTTTGGTATATTTTTTATAATTTCTTGCATGAGGTATTGGGACGCATACCATGCAAAGTATACAATATTTTATTACTGATATTGCTTTTCAAATAGCAGATTTTTAGAATTGTTTTGTGTTTATTGGATTTATTTGGAACATCAATGCTGACACATAAGATACTTACTATTCATTTTGATATTTTACCTGTATACGTTGTAATTTTTTTGCTGGCTGTGGCGCCCGTGGCAAACTATTAGGCATAATTAGTGATTTATGCTAATTAATGGACAAAATATACGCGTAACTTATCGACATCCTATGTCTAAGACTGTGTCATAAATAATATTTAAGCACCGGATAACTGACGAGGGACATAGCTGCTACGACAAGAGCTCCTTTATAACAAAAAAAAAAACACTTATGTAAATGAAAAGCATCGTTCACGTTAAATGCTTAAATACAATGGTTGCTGAAGTCCTCTCTTGACTTGTCCTGGGGTCATGACCTGACCCAGGGGAGCCCTAGTGAGATACGGTACACATAAACACAATTTTGATGCACCCTCTAGATAGCGGCGGATTGGTTATGTCCATAAACTCGAAATGTCAAGTTAACTTTTTGAAATATTCCAGTGTTGTTTTAGGGTCCTCTTTATGTGCAACGAGTGAAAAGTAACTTTATCGTCATGGCTTACGGTTAATTTCCCTTTGCTCCTATTAAACAATTAGTAGTCAATGAAAATTAAACTTTACCTCTCTAATTTGCAGTATAAAATTATTTGCCCTTTTTTACGTTTGTTAGAAGAAGTTGGGACGGAAAAATGCGGAATTTTAATGGGCTGGTGCCAAAATACTTGATGGCTTTCGAAGTCCTCGAATGAAGTGATTAGACAGAATAAATACTTATTATAATTAATTAGTTACTTAAAGGGTGATTGTGCAGTTAATTGAAGTAAAAAATACTTATTAAAATTGAACCCGAATCTGATATATCTTACTATCTTATTGTATTTACTGTTATTTATTTGAGTCATTTTTTATTGTAGTGTGATACATACACATTTATGTTGAGATACACTTGATGAACATAATAAATGTGCATTTCAGTGTGTACTAAGCTGTACTATTTGTATGCTGATACTCCACGGTGCATATTAATTATGGCTGTCAAGAGGGTTAGGTACACCCCTCGTAATGGTGGATGGGTAATGTTTGTCGATGCAAATGATTTAGATTTTCTATTAAGATGTTAACCTAACCGCGCTCGCGAATATTTCGGTTTCTTTATTTATTCTTTTCAAAATGGTCTTTAGTACCTATTTATACAATATACTTCATATCTTTAATTATATAGTGATTGCTTAAATTTATTGTAATTATTTCTGACGAATTAAATAAGTAGGTAAAAATAATCTTATACAGAGCTAAAACAAAAGATAAATTGAATTAAGAATTTAATTAAATTGTCGAATTTAGGACCTCTTGAAGTGTAGCTAATATAATCGGATTCTCGCTAAAATGTACTGGAAGAAGACTTCATTGATAGTAACTCTAAAATAATGTTATCGTTTATATACGATGTTAGCTATAGCTGCACGACGCGGCGCAACGCTCCAAATTGATTTTCTCCTCTTACTCCGTCGGGCTTCCTCCATTAAAACTAAGTTAACGTTGAGAGAATGGGAAATTTACGAGGGTGCGTTCAGTTGAAGGGTGTATTCTATTTATTACTCTATAATGTATTGTATTGCTACCCTTTAGTTACCTACTTACGCTTCGACCTACGACAGAGCCTCTCATATTAAAACTAAGTAAAGTCTTCTGTAAATATACCTACACATCATACCTCCAAAAAATATATTTGACTACTTCATCAGGCGCGCGGTTACCAAATATTCTGCACTGCTTGCATCTTAGACATTTTCTGTGTTCGCTCTTATCTATTATCTACAGTACTAGACTATACAGTGGTCTCGCCAAGTTTTGATTGGCACTGCGACGCCTCCGAGTCACTCGCAGTTTAATGAAGTGCGCCACTCGCTAGTGTTCTTGTCTGCTGCTGGAAACCTACCTAATCACTCTTCTGTCTGCTACATTATTAAACCGACTTTATTTACAAAAATGTCGTCTGGTCACGACTATAGGAAATCTTCACCACCACGGAGTAGAAAGGGGATTTATGTGTTCAGGACGCACGGCGATGCTTCGGTCTATGAAGGCGTTTAAAAAAGCAATTGAATTATTTTCGGACTTTTAGGTACTTAGGAAAAAATAAGACAGTCTGGACATTTATGTGTATTTGGTTATAGTGACTGCTGCTTTAGAGTAAGATTCTGGTGTAGGGTTTTGTTAGCCGCCGTTCTCTTCAAAATATGTTACGAAAACCGCTGAACGTAGGTAAGTCAGCAAAATCATGTCCCTGAACTCGTAATGATGCTTATCCAACAAACATCAAGCCAAGTCGGGGGAGAGAGAAAGGTTAACGACTCACTTCCGAGGAAACGCCTGAAGTGTGACTAAATGGCGATTGTTATGAAGTGCAAACGTTTTCACTTCACTAAGCAAAGATAATAACGGGCTCGCCATTGTTGCGTATAAGTTGCAAAGTAAGGAGATTACTGTGCGAACCGTTCATGTATAAAATATTGCACAAAGTTGCAAAGATGATCGCTGTTTCCAAACAGTTTATGTTCTAAGGCTTTTGCGTAATTCAAAAGTGTCATACATGAAGTTCTGCTGTATTTAGTGATATGGAAAGCGTTGTGGGCGTAGTCTTATAGCAGCTTGGCGTTTACTATGGGGTTGCTATCGACTAACATAATAACAATTTCAACATCGGTACTTGTATTAGAGATTGATCGAAATTGTTAAAAGGATTATTACCATACTTACGAGTATAATGCTATTGGTAATTTATGATATCTCATAATCTTATAAGATAATTCGATAGTATGAAACTTATTATCGCCTGTGGTGTTGCTCTTCAGTCTTAAGGATCTTCTTTAAGGAGACTTTTGCAGGAGGCTTTTTTAAAAGCTTTCTTTTTTCCATGACTTAAGTACTTTTTATTTTAAAATATTTTGTTTATTTTGTTATTAAATTGTTCATCTTACAATCGGAGAGTACTTGCCTAATTCAGTTTTATGTATAGGTTGAAAATCTAGTGGAACTTTATGTGTTGTAACGATGTCGAGAAAATAAACAAAAATTCTAGAAATTCTGAATTGCATGCTTCTAAACCTTGTCCATCTGCTATCAATATAGTGGCTAACATCCAGTCATGTTTGCAGCGTGTCTGAAGACGGTAGCGGCAGGTGGGCTCTGCGCAACGTGGAGCGTGGGTACTACCTGGGCTCGAGCTCGGACAAGCTCACCTGCACCGCCAAAGTGCCAGGGGACGCCGAACTTTGGCACGTTCACCTCGCTGCTAGGCCACAGGTGAGAAACTCCGTTATGATTTATAGCTGTAATATTATTATCTGAGTTGTCTTTATTATGATGCTTTTCTCTGTAACTAGTAGGTACTTTTATAAGATTTTTTTTCTACCGAAACCTCTTCGTTATTTTTTGTATATAAAGAAAATATTGGGATACTTTATGAAACCGAATACTTAACGAGACATGGAAACGAGTTACTTAATAGTGCTTTGTGGTAAAATCTCCTAAAACTGACGCCGAAGGGCCTTCCATCAGGTTTAACGACTGTTATCTATAAATGACAACCGGGACCGACGGCTTAACGTGCCCTCCAAAGCACGGAAGCGCGCTTGTATCGTGCCACTAGCGGTCACCCATCCGAGTACAGATTGCGCCGGAGGGTGCTTAATCTGTGAGAACGCTTGCGATCGACACCACCAGCGGGGGACTATGCGCGTTTTAGTTACAATGTCCAATGTATTCTATAAAATAATCAACATCAAGTACTGATAATCAACAAAACAGATATATTCGTATAGTTACTAATAGCATAATGCATAGTATCTAATATAACAGTCACGGTTTGTTGTGATAAATCATTCAGAATTCCTCGTTAAAGCTGACGTTCCCATTTATTCTCTCGGCTCGAACATGCAAACGTAAACTGGCAATAAATTCCGCGTGCATCCCTGCTATGAACGCACAGGTATATCTATGAGTATGTAGAATTTTATTGGATGTCCAATTGAGCTGGTTTTTGTTGAGCTGTTTTTTTTGTTGTAAAACCATGTGTATCCTGACACGTATATATAAGATTCACACATATCCTGTGTGAATCTTACAGTTCCGTTTATATTATTGGCATACTTATGAAATTGATAACCTTCTTTGAAGTCTTTTAAATCATATTTAATCATTATACCTGCTTGGATGTTTTGCAAAAGCATTGATACTCTCCAAGACCACATCGTATGTCGTTGACATTAACAAAATTTTAACCAAAATTTTAACCTGACCATAAAATTGGAGATCCTATACAAGCTTGTAAGATATAATAGGAAGCATGTATGTGGTCGCATGCCAGTATTTACGCCACGGTCACGACTAGCGGCTAGAGGCTCGCGGGCATTCCGCTGCGTTCCACGTTATCGTTCATCTGAATGACTGAATGACATATCGCATTCGTAAGATAAACCTATCTCGTCTATCTCCATATCTTGGGCTCATTAAAATTGTATGACGCTATTGTTTTTCCGATATATTGTTGTAGATTTACAATGATTAAGACCTGGCTGATAGAGAAATTATCAAGAAGACACAAAAATATTAAGAACGTTTTAGAAATTTTAATGTCCTGGTTAATGGTATCTGAGGGTATCTGCTTTGTCATATCGATAGTCACTCAGGATTTCTACATATTATTCGCGTGTTACGTTAATAAGTATTTAATTTATTGGGTTTGAAGATTATCGGAATCTTCCAGAAGGTGATACTTATTACGAGTAGTTATTTTGTTCGTATAAAATGCCCTTAAGAAAGTTTGGCTCGCTTATTCCATTAAGAATGAGTATCTCCCTCATTCTCAGCTTCAAGCTTGTTTAGAATTTGTCAACTAATCGGGAGTTGTAATTAATTCCTTCTATTTGACCAAAAACAATTATCTACGAGTACTTTACACAACAAAATCTCAATTGGCAACTTGGCGACTGTTGCAGAACGCGCTGTAGCCTAAAACGCTACCTCCTAAATCTAGAACCACGTTTAAAATGACTCGAAGCAGGTAACCCATCGTCGTAGCCAAGGTGTCTTCCAAAAGCAATAGAGCATATAATTGAAGGTCGTCACAGTCGACACCTATTAAAGCGCTTCCAACGCACGGACGCGCGCGGCCGCCGCCGGCCGCAGCGTCTCGCGTTACACCGCGGCTAGCTACCGTGGCCCTTTTACCGGCTAATATGTCAGATGCATCACATGCCTCTATTAGTCGCTAGGTAAACATAATTATGCAAACAAGTATCTTGGTAGTTAGGTAAGCGAGTATCATGTTACTGAAGTGTGGTGGTCATCATAGTAATCATAACTTTAAGTTGGCTTGGCTGTAATCGGTCTGATTGGAAGGTAGTAGATTTATCAAAATTTACGTAGAAGAGGTGTCGTCAATAGGATATCAATTCAATTCACTTCAAATTCATTTATTTACTATCACAAAATCCTTAGATCTTCGGGCCATATTCACTATGACATTATATTACCTACTGGTGGTGGCGCGTTTATGTTTTAAGTGCGTTATGAAATCACACGTTCTTGGAACGTTATAAGGAATCTCGTGTCCTGTTTCATAGTGAATGAGGCCCCAGTTACAGGTTGCGTAATCTGATGGTAATTATGTTTATTTGTTTTCTTAAATTTTAATGTATAATATATCTTAATGTTTATTTCTCAGGTGAACCTTCGCTCGATCGGTCGCAAGCGGTTCGCCCACTTGTCTGAGTCCCAGGACGAGATCCACGTGGACGCCAACGTGCCGTGGGGCGAGGACACCCTGTTCACCCTGGAGTTCAGAGCTGACGAGGGCGGCAAATATGCTCTACACACCTGCAACAACAAATACCTTAGTGCAGGCGGCAAGGTGAGGCTTAACAACATCCTTACTTGATCACACACTTGGTGAATATTGTGGCCCATCAGATCAACTTCTGACTTCAAGCAGTGATATTATGTTTTGAAGTCTCCATTTGAGAGCTATTAAAGATGAAATGCGTCTGAGAACTAAGATGGTCGCTTCTTATCAAAACTTTTCTATTATCGACAGTAATCAACACCATACAAAAGGTTTACTGACCTTTCGTCAAAAACTGACAATGGATATTATGACTATTGAATCAGAAAGGTTACTAAAAAGAACGCACGAACATAATATGATTTATACTTCCCATAAAGAAACATCACTAATAACATAATGACAGTCATATAGAACGTCAACAGGCTTCGCCGGTTCATTCCCACGTAAGCTCTGATATGGATGCATGTGCAGTCGCAGTGCGCGCTTCCATTGTGTGCTAATACACCGCACACTGTGGAATATAATGCGGCCATAAGCACACTAGCACTGTCAAGTTCCAGTGAAGTACGAGTCAAGTACTCGCGGCCTTTTGTTATAATTATATTGTTCGGAAGTAATGTAAAAAAATTTGGAAGTTAATTATATAATAAAAAAAAATGTGCTTCCCAATAAAATCGTTGAATGCATGAGTTTTTCTGGATAATTATAGTGTTTTCGAGGTTTCTGTAGGTCATTAAACTATCTTAGCAGATACTTATTGGACTGTGGGTTAGTGATGCTACTCGAGTAGGGACTTGTGACACGAATCACTCGAGTTATTTTACTACCTCACTCGAATTAGGTACTATCGAGTTTCCGAGTGACTCTAGTTGAAAGTTTGCGTCGTCAAATCCCTAACCTGTTGGTCAAATCTCTTCGAGTTGACTGGGTAACTCGGGTGTACAGCGACTCGAGTACAAGATTGGCAAATTCACTCGAATGACTCGAGTGGGAGTGTCGAGTCGCATCACTACGTCGCCTTAGTGCTTATTTGTTCAATCTACCGTATTTACCGAAAATGACTTGTTATACAGAGATGCGCGCTTTAAATTCACAACATTTAAAACATATTCTATTTAGAAAAGCCGATAAACATGTTTTTAATTTTATCTGTACCGTGGCATTGCAACAATTTTTTCGAAAGAAAAAACCTTCTACTGTAAACTTGAACAAATAAGCACTAAGGCGACGTAAGTGTGGGTGAGGAGCGTGTGGGGGAGCGGAGTGGAGTGGAGTGGAGAATGAGGGTCGTTGTGGCGGCAGCTGGTGGAGGCGTGCGCGGCGGAGTGCCTGTTCAGCGCGGAGTACCACGCGGGCGCGCTGGCGCTGCGCGACGCGGCGGGCGCCTACCTCGCGCCCATCGGCTCCAAGGCCGTGCTGAAGACGCGCTCCACGGCCGTCACCCGCGACGAGCTGTTCTCGCTCGAGGACAGCCTGCCGCAGGCCGCCTTCGTCGCCGCCTTGAACGACAAATACGTCTCCGTCAAGCAGGGTGAGTGGTGTGCTCTCTAACATTACAGTGCTCATACCAACCATACTTGTATCCGGTCAATCCGGTCGGGCGTGTTGTGGTCAAGTGTTTGAAATGGTGTCAATGAAACGCAAGTTAACATTTTAATCTGTGATATATTTTCCTCAGCTGTCTACTCGCCATCTTTCTGGTGCTTTTTTATTCCATTGGTGTTAAAAAGATTGTATGTGTGTATTTCGAAGTGGGTTGTTTTCGTAAAGCGAATTATAAATTATAATTATTATGTAATCCAAAAAGATATTTAATAATGAAATTATTAGACGAGAAAATGATAATGAAAGGAAAACTTTTATTCACTCAACTCAAATGGTTCTCAATATAACAAGTAAGAATTATATTTGTTTTGCAACAAAAGAACCTGATTTCAAAGGCTTCTAACATTTTCATTTTGCTTATATATAAGAGTTGCGATGAAAGGAGGCTTCGACAGAGGTTGGCGGCATGTTTTATCCACGATCACATTAGCCTCGGAGGTTGGCAGCGGGCGCTGTTCGCGCTTTTTGTTAGAACCTCAGTATCGTAAAGGTAGAATGTCATATTATTCTATGTAGGTTTGTGAAAGGCGCTTTTGAATATCTTAACCAGCCAGGATCCTATGGGTTTCCTGATGACGAGTAGATCTTTATCGTCCCCTTGTAATTCTGGACGTGAAAAATGTTAATAGATGCCCCAAAGAAGTCGTCTCTCGAACATTAATTTCAGTTCCAATAGGATTTCTCTCTCGTCTGAGCTTGTATTCTCTCTTTTCTGTTGCTCGGTAAAAAATTTACGCTATGGTAAACTATTGTGCGAACTAAAATAGACGTAAAATCACATAGTTGTAAGTTTGTGTTATTTTAAAAATAAACACCGGATGCATCAGGGTTCAAGTTTGAGATTTAATATCAATATTTTCCTTTAACTTTGATCTTCACGCTCCGATCCTTCAGAGCGGTGCGGTAATCCGCTTAGTTTAGAAGCTAATCGAACTAAAACTAGGATAAGCGATGTACCAGTTCGTGAGGCGGAGTCGTGACGAGAGGTTCTTAACCCCGGGATCCCGCGCCGCATCCCCACACTATCTCAGCTATCTGCTATCTAACCACACCAGGTGGTAACACCTGAGCGATTTGCATAACTTGTTCGTTCTAAAGTGCGTAAACACTGAACTAAAGTACCTCACAGTCGAAACAGGAAGTAGTTACATGATCGTAACATTCAATTCTGTTAACATTTTAAAGTTAGCTGCCAATGAGCCATAACTGTAATAATGTTTCCTTATGAAAAACTGAATAATAAAGTAGGCTTAGAATGGGAAAAACAGAACTAGATAATGTCAAATTAATCACGAAAGCTGTGATCTGTTTACCTGTCGTTGTTGTCTAAGATTAACTTTAAAGGAACCGTGCGTTAACGTTATACTCAATTAGAATCAATACACTGAAATAAACATTGTTGCATGAACGCATATCAGTTGAATAATTAACTCTGAAACAGATGTTGCATAAAATTAATTATTTAGAACGCACATCGCTAACTAACTAATGAATCATCATAGGAAGAACTTATACAATTAAATTAGGTTGAAAAAACAATAAAAATCTCAAATATCATTTCATGTGCAACATTGAGCGATCTCTCAGTGGCTGCGCGTCTGCACGTAACGCGTTATCGGCAAATATTTGCGGCAAAAAACCTTCCATTGTTGATCGAGTGCTTTCTACCGTTGCGTTTCTATCGTGATCGCAACGCGTTGTGCTGTCAGTGGCTCCGGAGTCTAGAGAAGTCTTACATGTCATGATATATTATCATTTATTATCACTTTAATAATCTATTTTGAATTTATGTATTTTGTTATTTTGATGACGACCCGTATGGTGTAGTGGTTACCACGCCAGTCCACCATTTGAAGGGTCCGGGGTTCGATCCCTGGCGGGGCAAAAATTTAAATGATGAATTAAGGTTTTTGTTCTCGGTCTGGGTGTTAGTGTTTTTGTGTGTCTACGGCACCCACGACACAGGGAATCCTAGTGTGGGGCTGTGAGTGTGAAGCGTTATTTTTATTTATTTATTGTTGCCCAAAATATACTTTCCATTAATTAGTTTATTGCATAAACTAATTAGCGGTATGACTATGCTTACCTTAATTAAAGTTAAGGCATTGATGTAGTAAAGAATCTAAGATTCACAACGAGTGATCCGAAAATGTCCTCAGTATTTTATATGTACATTTTGCAGTCCTTTTAATTCTAATTACAACGCTTGTATTCGTCACGCCAAAAATGGCGAACAACTTTTAAAGAAACACTCCTTTAAAAATTGTTTGAATTCAAACATCGTGAATTCAAACTTTTGTTATCGCAGTGAACATACAAATCATTGTGTATGTCTGTTACGTCACTTTTCACCAGGAGCCCTCAGCTTTGAACCGTGGAGCACACAGCAAGCTCTAATGGAATAGTGTTCGCATCACGTGGATGCATTGTTGTCGTGTTGTTTGTCGCTGCAGCTTTGTGAGTGCAGCTGCTGTTGAAGGGGCTCGCAGCTCGTACAATGCAGCACTGAAGTTAGTTTTACAGGCTCGAGTAAATACTCAAAAATGCGTACACAGCGCTCTGTAGTTTCATAAAACTATTCAGGTAGACTTCTTCGAGGTCATTTTTTTAACTACTTGTATGTTTGTTTGTAATTTAAGTGCTGTATAATTTTATAGCAACGTGAACGCTTTCCAGGTGTGGACGTGACGGCGAACCAGGACGAGATCTCGTCCCACGAGACGTTCCAGCTGGAGTTCGACTGGGGCACGCGGCGCTGGTACATCCGCACCATGCAGGACCGCTACTGGACGCTGGAGACCGGCGGCGGCATCCAGGCCAGCGGCGACAACAAGTTAGTTACACCTCATCACGGTCTACGTGCTGCGAAGGGTCCAGTCCTCCGCTAACCGGACCCATAGTATATTTAATAATATTTATTTATATAAGCACGAAATGTCTATTTTTTTCGACATTGGTATCAAGAATAATACCTGGTAAGACGATCCAACGATCCACTATAGGAAATTTTACGTCGAATATATATTTAGAATATTTTTTAATATTAACTATCGCAGATTTACTTAATAAAGATTTACGCAGTTCTTAATTTTTCTATCGCTGAAGGCGTCTAAACTTGGATTGATTACAGTAGGTTAGAACAGTACCGCTGTTCTGCGTTACAAAAGAACCTTAACAGACAATTTTTGGATTCGTAAGACAGAACTAACGAGGACTTTGTTTAAAAAGTAGCTAAATGGTAGGTAAGTGGTGACAATACGACGGTGTGCAGGTCGTCGAACGCGCTGTTCGAGCTGGACTGGCAGGGCGACGGCGCCGTGGCCTTCCGCGCCAACAACGGCAAGTACCTCATGACCAAGCGCTCCGGACACCTGTACGCCAACGCCGACGCCATCGACGACAACTGCAAATACTACTTCTATCTCATCAACAGGTATGTCCACTGGCACCTCCGACACGTCGACACATCGTGCTCCTCACACTTATCACTTATCAATAGTCAAAGTTTGCCAACTCACGTGAAACCCTTATGGGATAGACACCAGACACCTAGGTTGGCCAATGCGATAGACACCAGACACCTACGTTGACCAATGAGATAGACACCAGACACCTACGTTGACCAATGAGATAGACACCAGACACCTACGTTGGTCAATGAGATAGACACCAGACACTTACGTTGGTCAATGACAAAGCCACCTAACACCTACGTTGACCAATGAGATAGACACCAGACACCTACGTTGGTCCATGAGATAGACACCAGACACTACGTTGGTCAATGACAAAGCCACCTAACACCTACGTTGACCAATGAGATAGACACCAGACACCTACGTTAGTCAATGAGATAGACACTAGACACCTACGTTCGTCAATGAGATAGACACCAGACACTTACGTTCGCCAATCGCATAGACACCTGGCATATACATTGGCTGACATGACTTTTTAAACTTATCACTTTTAAATATTTCTTATGTACCTACGTGTTTGTCACAACTGGCTTAAATGGCTGTACTGATTTTGATGAACTTTTTTAATGTATTTGTATAGATCAATTAACGTCGGGTTAGGTTATTATTTTAATGACTTTTCAAAAATATTTAAATGACTTTTTTAGGCCAATTTTGGTGTTGAAATGTGAGCAAGGCTTCGTGGGTCCGAAGGGCGTGCGGCTGGAGTGCAACAAGGCCAACTACGAGACCATCCAGGTGGTGCGCGGGCCCAAGGGGACTGTGTTCTTCAAGGGTAAGGAACATTTTATTTTTATTTTATTAAGCAAACAAACATGACTTCTCAAATAAATGCCGGTTCAAGCTTTGTCGCTCAGGTACAACATAAGTTTTATAAATGTTGTAGTTTCAGAAATACTTGAATAATTAGGTACTTTGAATAAAATAATAACTACTCACTCGTACGTAATTACGTTGTAGATGTTTTTTAATGTTTTTTTTGTAACTTGAGACATTTACTTTCCAATTTTGTGGTGTCGATTGTAGACATGGGTGTGCGTGCACATCGGAAATAGAACATTTCTCAACCATAGCCCATTTAGTAGTAGAATGTTGAAGTTGAAGGCGTGTGTTGTGGCGGTCGCAGGTCAGAACGGCAAGTACTGGCACGCGGACAGCGAGAGCGTGTCGTGCGACGCGGACGCGCCGCAGGGCTTCCACCTGGAGCTGCGCGAGCCCACGCGCCTCGCCATCCGCGCCGCCGCGCCGCGCGCCTACCTCGCCGCCGCCAAGAACGGCAACTTCCGCCTCGCCGGGCCCGACCTCGCGCACGCCACGCACTGGGAGTACTAGGCCCGCGCACACCCACCGGAGCGGGCGGCGACGGATCCTATGCCGATTGTATTATGTTATTGACTGTTTTCAAGGGGACAAATTTCTGATCCCGTTACCCCTTGGGATAGTCCTGATCTACTCGTAGGACCGCAGGCCCCTAGTAATAGTTCATGGACATTGCTCGAAGAGGCATTTTATTCATCATACCATTTAACAATTTAATACTTTCTCTATAGACCACGACTGCAGCAGGTAATAAAAAAAAGTGAATATCAAAACAATGAAAGTATGTTAAGTCCCTTTAGCAGTGTTCCGGTTTCCTCGAGCAAATCTCCTCAGAAAACTAATCTTCCAATACCGTGCCCAAATCAGTAACTATAAACTGTGAGTGTAATCGTTAGTAAGTTGAGTTAACTAGCCGTACGACTTAATTTCCACGTTTTTCTCCAATTGAAAAGTTTACATTAGCGGGCGGGACGTTTCCAGGTGACGCCATTTTGTGTCAAACGGACGCCATTTGCGTTCAGTTGAACGTCAAGATGGCGGCATCCGAACGGTCCCAACGGCTGGTTCTGCGAAGAATCCGCCGCTACTGGTAGATAAAACATAAAACTGGAATGTCCGCAATGTCCCATGCATTGTTATCAAACATTTCGCAATAAAAAAAATTAAATGATATAGGTGGGTCAGCTGGAGATGACGCCCGTTGCATTTAGTATGGTTAAGGTGTATCGCACGAGGCTGCGAATGTGATCATATGGAAATATCGCTTCTCTTAATTAATATTATTATGGTAATCATAGATTATTTTCTTATATTGGTAGATCTGCCGACACGATTGCTTGTTACGAATGTTTATTTTTGTGAGCGACACTATCTATCTATATTGTATGGCTTCAATAATTTATTTTAATATCGATATATAAATTAATAATTTATCGGGGATATTATCGGAGATTTTTTTTTCTAAAATATTAATTGGATATCGTAGCGTCTAGTCGATGAGTTTTATACATTTGTACATTTTCTACCCAATTATTATAACCCCAGGTAGGTAAGTGCACACTTAACATCAAGAGACTGAGCCTACATTTCTGATTTACAGTAATTCCACGTACCGTAATTAATTTAAGTTATAATCAGGGCTTAACGCAATACCAGACGTGTGCCGATGTCTCCACAGTTCACACAGACAGGATTAAACAAGTTTTAATGACTTGAGAGCTGGTGGCAACAGGGTGAGACGTCAAAATTCATAGAAATATTTTTAACTTCTCATTCTCTGAATGGTATTTTATATGACGGAACATTTCTTAGACCCTGTTATTTTAATAGTCCATGTTTTAAATGTTGGGGTCGACGTCTCACACCCTGCAGTCCCTCCACAGCGACGTGCACGAAGTCTGGCTTTTAATGAATGTATAAGCTATAGTTAGGTTATTGTAAGTATCATCGGTAGGGTAAGCAACCGACGCATCGCTCCCACGTAACGTCCATTCCACATATTTTAACAGGGAGAATTTTTTAACGATTTTTTACGTTTTTATTGTACTGGTGCGTAGTTTTTCTTGTATATACGAGATTTCCTAACGGCCCAGATCTGACATCTCTGTACTTATTGCGTTCGGGAAGCGAAACTCTCTCGGTAAGGTTTTTTTATGATAATGAACAAAATAAAAGTATTTGTACTGCGTTTTATGCTGATCCTAAAATTTAATATTTGTATTTGTACGATAACGTCTTTGTAAACTATTAATGAATAAATTATAATCATATTGTATTTGTGTTGTTTCATTTCGGAAGTAAATCCCTTAAGACATTAGATCAATTAATTTAAATATAATACAATAAATATCGCTAATAAGTAAAATAAAATATTAGGTATTTAATGTGAGAATTAAAAACTGTCAAAAACCCATACAACGCAATCTAGTACGACTCAAGTAAATCAACAAAGTGATTATTCTTATTAATATTTTTCGAACTGTTATTTGTAGAGCAATTGAAATAGGAAAATGCGGGTCTGAAATAAAACACACACTTATTGAAAAACTTATATATTTCAATTAAATAGTTACATTACTCTTTACAGTTCTCCCTAGCTAAGTGACACATTGGATTAGCATCGATGCATTTTATTGGTCAAAATTAATATATTAAAAATAATTTATCTACATAACTGATAAACAAATTAATAACCATTTAAATCCGCTAGTTAAAAATAATAAGGCGATAAGAAAACAAAACAAAACGAATGTGTTGCCAGCACAAAAATTACATGTTAGCAATCGAAAAATATGATTATAACTATCACTATATCAAAATAGGAGTGCTAAATGCAGCGAGCCGTAATATCATGAGGCAATTTGCATTAAAAAAACCATTCCATTTATGTTACTGGCAACACACTCGAAATAATCTAATACAATATGTGGCAACACATGACACCTGTCAAATAGACATTTAAAGAAGAGAAAATTGACAGATGCGCGTGTTGCCAGCATTACATAATTTAGACCGCACGAGCGATACGAGTGGGGCCACAAATGCACAGCAAAGTTACACATACATATAAATGGAATATTTTATACGCAACACACGCACACACACACACGGTATAAAGCGTTGATAATGGACTGAAAGTTTAGTTAAATGTATCTAACTCGGAAAAGAATCATTTAATTTCACATTATTTTTAGACATTTGATCGAAACAGTAATGTTAACATTGACTGTCTGACTGTTTGACTTAAGTCAAAGGTTGCATTATAATGTTTTTCTGGAACCTTTTATGGTTAATCCCACGGAAAAAAGAGACAAGTAGAAGTGCATGACATTTATTTGACGTGTGTCTCGTCTAATTTAAGCATACAGCGGCATATGTGCTTCAATTGTGATTGGTTGAATGTTGTGTGATACTGATTTGTGAAGTTGCCACGTTTGTTTCCGTACTAAAAGCATTAGAAGCACTTCCTGTCATCTCTTCTTATTTCCGCGGTAAATCCGTTAAGATACTGCGGTACTGTCGAGGCTTTTACTTTGAAACGTGAAAGCTCAAGGCTCTCACGGTATAAACTTGACGATCACTAGTAAATAACGCGTTAATGGAATCACAAACATTTGTACATGCAAAATTCGTCCAACAGGGAAAATTCGTTGGATTGCGGGCAAAGAAGTGTGTATTTCTAATGTAGAAATAGATCTTCTCACAAAAATAATGAAGGTTTAATAGTCAGCTTCGCTAGAAACTGACAGTAGCCGCACTAATCTACACCGAGTCGTGAATATTCGCGACTAACCGAATACTGCTATGTGAGGTGGACAGGCGGCAGTGTGACCGCACTTTCACTGAATGACATAATTAGAAATACTTTGCATCGTATAAGCTCGTATTAAAATGTTTTACAATATTGAAGCTGAGATTTTCTCAGTGAGAGATAGTTAAAGTGACAATTTTTTGGATTCTAATACAGTTGCTTACACGTAGATGATGAATGAAATTAGAATTTTTTTTCCTTAGCGTCTAGTGTGAAAGTCGATTCCCACAATGCCGGCTGTCAGCACAGATACAATATAAAACAGTTTATTTAAGGCACGATTAACTTCCCTCCACCACGTAGCCGCCTAAGTATGGACGCCGAAATCTCTACGAGGTCACTCCTGTACCGTAGCTTCATTTCTTTATTTTTATTTAAATTACAAAAAAAAATCTGAAACATCTCCTAAAGCAATGAATGCTTTGTGGTAAACATAATTTAATTGTAGACTCTATTTTAATAAGACAAGACACTCAGTGACACTTTACGGTCAGATTGAATTTCCCTGACCACAACATATTCCCATTTTCACTGTTACTATTGTTGATAATTAAAAAAAATTGTAAACCCACTTTTTAAATTTTATACTGTAATTTAAAAATGTATGGTGATATCATAATTATGAAAAATAGAAAACCATTGAACTTACAATTCTTAAGCTACTCTACGTGCTTAACGTGCGCGTGGGCATGACTCTAATATACTTTCTTACTAATCTCAATCAAACAATTCAATTAATTTTATTAAGAAAATCTTTTAACAATAGTTTAATCAACTTAAATGGTGTTATGACCACAAAACCACGAATTAAGAGATTAAATTATTAAAAAACGCAGTGATAAGTAATGTGAAAAGGAATTTAAAATCCCTACGTGATCGTTCGAATCATGCCCACGCCGCTCCACGCTGTACGTCCGTGTATACAAAATGTTAGGATCCCCTGACCCGGCTTATAGTTCAAGAAAAACAAATTACTTTTCGAGTTTCTATCTTCAGGATCCTCTAGGGCCCGAGCAAGAGTTTTCACAGTTTACGAAAGCCATATAATTAATATAATGTCGATTAAGAGTGCCTTCATGCATATACTAGCAGCGCCCCTAGCGAGTACGGCGAAAACTAAAACTGAATCATGGCTTAGTACGAGTTTTGACATCTTAGTGCTTCGTATAGTACAAAGTTGTATTTCAATAAGAAAACGAGCAATGAACACGGTCCACTTATAGTTCTCCCCGCACTCGCTAGGGGCGCTGCTAGCCGATGTATGGAGAAACTACAAAAACTTGTACTAGAGCCTCTGTTAAAACAAAGCCTGAATCCTCTAGAGAAAACGTCGGTATATAGTATAGAAACTGTCACAATTCGTGGTCGGGCCAGAGGCATCTCCCGAAGGTCGTAGGGCTGCAGTAGGCTGCAGTTACGCTATCACCATGTTTCGCCACCCTAAACCACTCACCATTATTATTATTAACAATTATTAATTTTTTATAAATACAATAAAAAACGACGCTTATAAATTGCAGATTTTATTACGTTGATTGTTGTTACCTACAGAAAATATTTATTTCGATTAGATTTAAGCCAGTGGCCGCGACATGAAATTATTTTGTACGTTACCTTGAAGCTGCAGTGTGAATGGTCAAATGGTCAAATTGTTTTAACGAAAACGTAAAAAAATCTGCATTTTCATTCATTATAATGAATTATGCCAGTACAGTAATGCACTAAAATTGTATACATTATCAAAATAAACAACAATGATTGAATCGCGTAGGAGTCCAAAAATTATTTTACAAAATTACGAGTACATGATTAAAGAAAAGTGATATAAATTTTTTCATGCCTGTTTTTATACGTGACAATATACTAAGATTGCTACAAAATATAAGATATAATTTTGGTAGATATGATTAATAATGGAATAACATACATGTATATAAAATGATGTAATTACCAGAAATACCAATTACCAATAAATCGACGAGATGACCATAAAAGCTTGTTAGTGATTGGATCATTTTATCTTTTGCGCTGCGCTCGGCACAGATAACATAATGGATAATAAAAACCAATTAGGAAATCAGTTGCTAACAAAAATTCACTATTAATATACTCATTGTAAATTAATTGTGTACATTTTTTAATCTAAAATTAATTTAATGTTTATATTTTTTACTTAGATATATTAAAAAAGTTTATATAACATTTTCACATATCAAAACAGGCAGGTTTTACATAATTTCGTACATTATAAAAAGGATATTAATCAGAATTAATTGCGTAGGTAATCCACAAAAATAGTAGTGTTAATTGCAATTTATGCTACAGTATTCAGGCCATTGGGACAGAGACCAGAAAGAACTTTTGTTCAAACTGACATTCATAGCTTGCGACTAACATTTTATCCAAACAAAAAACCATCCATATTACACTAAAATTATTTTACTTGTCGAAAGTAAATAAATTATTTGTTTTCTGCTCTATGATCGGCCCTTACGAGTTTCTTGTGGACGAGCGAATTGCTTTATAAATGTTACAAATTTACAGTAAAAGTTAATTTTTTACAGCTCACTATAAAGTTACTAAGCAACTTGATAGTTACGAGTAGGTCCGGATAACCATACTTCAGACGCGTAAACATTATTTCTTATTTATAATATAAAATTGGTTATGGTTATGGGATAATGGGGTCCCGGTACTAATTGGATGGTCGTAGGTTCGAATCCTTCTCGCGGAGGAAACGTTGCAATTTCATATTATATATAACAACAGATTTTATCGTTGTGAATGATTTTTAAAAACAAATATAACAATATATCTGTTTTAGAAGCACTCAGAATAATAAAAACGATTGTGAAGTAAATTATTTTAACCACGATTAAAGAAAATTTTATCAAAGTTAACCTTTTCGAATTTGTTGCGTGCATATCAAGGATAGCTTAAAACGATACCATTAATTAAGATATAAGGAACCTCTGTCTGGGAACGAAGGCCCAGTTGAAGCCAACACGGACTCGTCACGGTGGTGATTGAGTGATG
>DWQK01000387.1:0-21681 GCA_018231225.1 Noctuana stator
ACTGCATTTGTTGGAAGTCCATTATATTTCTTCAAGATTTTATACGTACTATTAGTAAAGAGAAAAATTAAATTAATATTTTAGCATTATTAAATACGAGTCCCTGCGTTTTACCTATAAATTGGTGAAATATGGGCCCTTAACCTATACTAATTTGCTGAAATTTTTTTAAGTTTTCAAAGTTTGTTATTGTCATTGTTAATGTCAATATTTAATATATTATGTGAATGTGTGTAGTTATTATTTACATACTCGTACATGTAGTTACTAAACATAATATTTTACCATCTAGATCAGTATAAATTGTCGAAACTCCGTCATGTACCATTTCTAAAACTAGTTTATCAAAACCAAAAAGAGAAATTTTTGTAATTTACTGATGTGTGAATTTTGTAATAAAAAAGCTGACGGAATAAATGGTTACTTCTGAATAACAACATTAGTTTTACATTCACCTAAATTTGCATTTATATCATATCATAAAGTATTGTAGTAATAAATAAGCTCCGCTACAGTCATAAGCAGTAAATGGCTTATGATGACTTCATTACGTCATATTACCTCTAGTTGTTCCCGCAGGCGCACAGCGCACTCTACTCGTCCACCCGATCATCATAGCTTGATTAATGGTATTTACCCTCATTCAACTCTATTGTAACTTTCTTACAACTTTATAATGTCATATAATTGAGGTATGCCGAATATTATTATTGTATTACCATTCTGATTACTATTACAAGGTATAAAGAAAATAAGAAGAACCGAAACCTACCTATCTATCTATATACCTACCTATTATTAAAGTCTATTTTTTCATTGTCTTAATTTCTTCTTACTTATAAACAATAGATACAATTTATACGCAGGGCGAAAAATAAAAATAAATTTTATTTATATTATAAAAAAACATTTTATTAGCAAACTAAAGTAGGAAAGTAAAAAATATAAGAAATTCAATACAAAACTGTAAATGTTGTAAAATTATGGTAGCTACGGATTTCATTACATAACATAAATTACATAAATCTTATCTGATACTGATATGAATGACCAGATTATTTCGGACAGAACTAAGAATACGATGTTTTGTGCGAATCTTATGCGTCGTCAGATTAATGATATTAATATCATCGAAGGCATATAGGCCTGAGATTATAATACGTGTATTATTAATAAACATAGTATTTTAATTATGACATATAGGTAGTATTGAATAAAACTGTGTTTTAGTCAAATACAGTATTATTACATAGGATTATAAATGTTAAAATATATGAAAACATTTGGAACAAAGTATATAATTATTTTCGGAACGCATAGATTCGTACATTGTTCTTATATGCTTATGGAAGACTCTATATTGTAGCACAGCGGCCTCTTGTGTAAAATCTCTGACCTTTACAAGTCAACGCTCTGTTCGTTTAGTAAACGATATTGTGTGAAAGAAATACATAAGCAAAAATCACAGCTCGGGTTAATCAAAATAAAATTACTGTTTTGTTTTCTTTTTTTCACTTAACCATATCTCTATAATAAATAATTAAAGTATTGTACAGGACGGTTCAACATCAGGATGAAGTGGATAATTTATTTTTAATTTTGAATTAATTGAGCAACGGTAGAATATATCAAAACGCTGTAATATATTTACAAAAATGCAACGAGAACGGGAAATAATTTACTATATTACATATTTTATTGTCATCCACGTCGTCCTCAGAATCTACACTGTTACAACATAACTGTTAAATTAATCAAGTTCAAATTAAACATAGACATCTTATAAACAAGTCATTATCAATAAAATCTAATAATCAACTCAGGAACAAATGCAATAATAATCCATCAATAATAATAAATCCTTCTTTCGAAATAAGTACACAAAAACCAACATAATTTAATATATTACAGGAATATATTAACAACCATTAATGCAAACGCATATACAATAAGGTAGCCATAGTTTCTTACATCTAATTGGTAAATCTCTCGAAAATATCTTAATACTTACAAAATCTATAAATTCGCTAACATTTTAAAATACCGTCTAATGAGATACAAGTGGTAGAGCAAAATTTACGATTCGAATTTGTTCTCTTCCTACGTTCGTTCATTATACATATCTATTTACAAATAATGAGTATTGTTAAGGAAAGACCTAAAGATCTTAACGATTATTTATATAGCTTAAAAAAAATCAACGTCTGTTACTTAAAACATTAGATATTCATTTAGTTACCTGCATATTTATAAATCAAGGAAACTTTAAATTTATATGAAAGGACGTCAAAATAGAGATATTTTGCCAAAAAGTAATTTTGAAGTAAATCATATAAATCTATTGATTTTAAACAATATGTGAATAACATACCTATGTGATTAACCTATTTTAACAAAAATGTTATGATTATCAAAATATGTCTAAGAAATTTTGAGTCTAAAAATATATTTTTTTATCATAATATTCGCAAGAATAATTCAGTTATTCGCAACTTTTTACTTACTAACAGGTATTAATCCCAATGATTAAATATCAAATTAACTATATCAATGATAGAAAAGCCTAGATTAATCCTTGATGTATAAATTGTACAAGTACTTTTTAATCTCGTTGTTCGTGTCATAGGTAAATATTATATTATTGTTCACATACGAGTATTTCAAATTATTATAATTCTTTCAGTCATAAAGAATTATCGTCAAGGCAGTGTTCGGTTACTTATTAGTTAAATAATTAAATATGTATCTAATAATATAACATATTTATTTATCAGTATGAACTTGGCAAGATAATGGAAAGATACATGCTAAGCAAACAGCAGCTTCCACTGAGTATTTATATATCTTTTTTTGCTCAAAGTAAAATATTATTATATTTAAATGTTATAGTATAGCGCTTATAAGTAAAGCTTAACGAACATTCATTTAATATTGTTTGCGACAGGAAATACTTTTTCACAAATATGGAAACAATAATTTATGAGTATTATATACATACGAGTATGTATAAACTTAAAAAGTTTAAGTCAAACGAGACAGCCCATACAGCGTTGACAACGACAATGTAGATATAATGTAGAAGAAATATTAAAATGTATATATAGTAAAAAAATACGTGTGGTGTAAAATATATAAATTAAAATATTTTCATCTAAACAAATAAATACATAACTGGCGACGTATTAAATACAATAGAAACATGTTTATATTGTATAATAATATAATATAACATTGCAGTTAAGCTTTTCTATTACCTAACTTCAGCTTATAATATATTATACAAAATAAATGCCAAGTTTACGTCGCTGCAAAAATAGATACTTTATAAGATAAAAGGCGAGGCCCTTGTTCTGAGTACACGAATTGAACAAAGAAAGGCCAATTTGTTAGACGAGAAAGGGAGCACAATTTTAAAGACCACCGTTGGAACACCACTAGCACTAGTATATCAAATCTATAGCAATCTGGGAGCAATCAAGCCTTTCCCAGTATAAGGAGAAAGATGTAATATTTGGAATTAGGTACCCTTCACCGTGTTGTTTGATGTAGAGTACCAAATAATTGACTTAAAGTTTCTAGTGTTACATGAACTATGGTTATAGTAATAATAGACTTAACTTTTTGTACACAAAGATCCTAGGATATTTTATTCGCTATGTTCGTCGTAAGTATTTGTATAAGAAACGCCGCTAAACTAAACAACACTAACAAGGTACTCGTAAGAATTTGTAAGAAAAAAAGCATGATGAGCCGAATGTGGAGTTAAGCAAATGTAAAATACGATAGTTGAGCGGTGAAAGATGCTGAGTACTGAATGTCCGTTCTTTTACTCTGATTTATTTTTTTATTTTTTAGAAAGTATAGTCGGTCGCACCGCGGGAGAAATTACAGCTCGGGTCCGCAATAGGTAATCCACAAAGCTGTTCATCATTGTTGGCTACTTATCTGATAGTTTCATTTGTACTTAGCAAAAGAAATATTAAGGAAAATTGCTTGTTATAAGATTGGATGGTGATTAGTCGCACAAATTATAAAGGACTTTCAAAATGTGCTGTAGATATAAAAAAATATTTTATCACTTTGAAATAAATCATCATTATTTATTTAATAAATACGGAATGTAGTCTTTAAATTAATCTCGAAGTAAAAACACTTAACAATACCTGTTCTTAGCTAACACTAGCTAAAGCTAAAAGTTATTCGGTAACGGGCGGAATTACGTACAAATTAACAAGTATGATAACGGTCAACTTTCGTTGGCACGTTTCCTTTGAATATTGCCTTATCGTCAAATTATTACTAATCATTTAGCACCTTACCAAATTCATCTGTGATATTTCAGCCTTTACGTATTCTAAAACAAGAAAATACACTTTTTATCACTATATCATTGTTCAATTGACTATCAATGCAGACGAAAGTGAAGCACCGACGACGGTACGATTATCTTTGCTTGGTAGGCTTCGAAGCGCCGTTGGCAGCGGCACTTTTTTGAGCTATGTGTGTCTGATAATGCTTCGCAAGATGTGCCTTCTGTCGGAAGCTTTTACCACACAGAGAACATGCAAAAGGCTTTTCCCCTGTGTGGGTTCTCACGTGTACGTTTACGGAGTACTTGTCTTTAAAGCCTTTCGAACAAATAGAGCAATAGTGCAAAGATCGCTCCTTTCTGACACCATTTGATGTGGACGTTGCAGCTTGAATAGCCGTGCCAGACTGTGATTGTGTTGACGGTGGCGAATTTTTATTTTGTATTCTTCTACACTTTTTGCCGACTGATTTTGTACTCGTTACAGTCGGCGAGGCTGTCACTATTTGTAAATGTTGAGGCAACTGAACTTCACTAGCAGGAATCATCGTAACTAATTCACCGTTTACATGGTGTATATTATAAACACTGCGAGTCGGATCAAGCGGTTCCACTGAACAGAACGGTTGTACAGATTCTCCTAACTCTGTTGCTATTCGTTTTAGTTTCTCGTAATCATCAGGGTAGCTAGCGTCAAGTTGTGAAAGCAAAATATCGTCTACACTTTGTGTTGACGTCGGATTGTCACCATTAGATATAACAGCAGCAGCAGTAGAGTCATCAAGTAATATGGATATGTTAACGTTAGCATTTTCTGGAGCCATTGCCATTAATAATTCCGTTGTTTCTTTACTGTCAGGGTACATAGAAGGAACGTCAGCTTTATTATTGTTGTTTATTATAACTCTTTTTAGTTCCGTTTCTGCATCTAACTTTAATGTATTTTTTTGAATAGTACTGTATCTGAGAAAAGCTTTTCCTTGTAGTGCACTTCTTAATAAAGACTCATTAGAAGTATTTTGATCTGTCAATTTCCAATCATTGTTGTTGTTATTGTACTCAACCTGACCTTCTAATATTGCTGCCGTTCCAATAATAGGACTTCGTGAAGAGTCTTCCTTTTTGTCATTATTTTGAAAATCGGAATCATCATAACTGAATGGTTCTACTTTGACTAAACTGTTAGTGCTCAAATCAGTGTTTTGAGATTCTGATTCTCCGTCATCGTATCTATAATTTTCAACTTTTGGAAGTATAGTTGAATGAAGTGAATCTTGACTAAAATCATTAGGAAACCCATTCATGTTTAATATGGATTCTAAATCCAATGATGGGTTTGGTTCTATATCGGCAGGACTCGACATAGAAACATCTTCATCTTTCCAATATCGTGTACTTGAATTAGACTCATTAATATCTTGATTAAGAACGGTAAGTGTGTATATTTGTCCATCGGTGTTATTGCTAATAAGTTTATTAGAAATGGCAGTGTCTGTACAAGGATGTGATCCATTAAGTTCAGTATCTTGATTCCAGTAAAATTTATTGAGATCTTCAAGCATAGCAGTTTCTAAGCGGTCCCGGTCGCGGTCCACATTCCAAATTGAATCAAAACTCTCTAAGGTATTGGAAGTGGTGGCTGTCGTCATACTGGTATTAGCACTGGATTGTCCGCCTGAAACACTAAGCAAGCTGTTGTTGTTTTGTTCTTTAGGCTCCTCCGATAGTAAAGGGTTTGATCTTGAGTCAGGCGATTCCATGAACACATTAACTGAGCGCATCTGTTGCTTATATTGCGCGTCTGTAACTTCATGAGACGTTACGAAATCGAAGAAATCCGACTTTGACAATTCGGGAGCAGTGGCCGTCATGACTACCGTTTCAATTTTTAACCGACTATTCGGTTCTTTCTTTAAAGTTACATTAAACATACATATGCTTAATGTTTAGTTTAGCTTTGTACTTAAGTAAATATATCTAAATTTAAATAATTGATTTTAACCCGGTATGACTTGTACTTTATTGGCAGTCGCTAGAGCGTCGGTAACTGAAGTGCATGTACAAGGGCGAGAGCTATGATGCTACACAGAGGTGCCCGAGAGGATTTTTCGAGTCAATAGGCGGACCAATGGAGTGTGTCAGCTTGATCCGAACGTTGCTTTTTCCCATTATTCACTCTGACCCGGGGCACTGCTCGATGAGAAGTTAGTTGGGTATGTCTTCAGCAGCAAGTTCCACACGTTGGATACCATGTGCCATTATAACCACGAAGACTTGTTGAAGCGATGTTTCAGATCTGAAACATGAGAAAAGAATTATAAGTTAATGTTTTTTGTAGTCAATACCTACACCTACCAAACCAATAACTTGCAAGGTCACAAAGTTATTAAGAAATTATTTTTAGAACATTTGTATTAAAGTGCATAACAATATTTAATTAAACTACTTTGTTTAAGTCCTGTACTAAATCAGGGCAAACAAGTCACGCGGCATGCCTAGCAGGCATCACGCAACGCCTGCGCAAAACTTGAGCTCACAACGATCATATTATTATCACTGAGACAGACCTCAATTTTTATGTACTTTTGAGCAAAAGCAATTAGCTAAACGAACTTCCACATCTATCTACTTCTTTTAAACCGAAACACATTAGTAGTAGTGATTGTGTTCTAAAGTTATATTTTATTTTAATCTTAAAATTTAATTGAAATGACAGCTCTATCTGTTGTATTACTATTATCTACTATTGGGTAAATTGAATTAAAAAGTAAGCATTAACTAACAACTTTTTATTTGAATTATTAATTGCTTGTTGAACAGTATTTGATTGATTTCCGTGTCCCAAATATATTATATTATATGGTTTATTTATTAGAATGGTTTATTTAAAGAGAATTGTCACCTTGTCATTGCCAATACTTTTAATAATAAAATATATAACAGTTTGTTTTTTTACCGTTTGTTCGATTTGTAGGTTTATAAAGTAAATCGTTGTGTAATGAGATAAATTTCATGTACTTATGTACAATTTTATATGTGAAGGTATGGCGACGGTAAAAAATGGTCTTATTTTGTTTACTAAATCATCATTCCTTAAAACGAACATAATTTAGAAAAGTCATTGATGCGTGCCAATTGGATTTGAACCCGGTCCTCTCGAATAATAGGCCTCATTCTTAACCCTTGCGCTGTCATATAATAAGGTTATTTTTCGACTGACTTATACCAACCATTATCAAACATATTTATCTTTATTTGCGATCAAAATGGTTAACTGTTAAGAAGGTTATTTAGCTGTTTTTAAATTAAATAAGTATAAGAGTTACATTTTGAATGATACCCGGTACACGTAAAATGAGAAAGGTCTGTCAAATGACACGATGAATTGGAGCAGGCTCGCGGGACCGAAACACACAGTATAAAGTTTCATCTGTCAGTTGATACAATTATAACACGCCAATATATATTTTGATGAAGTATTATTTACGTAGCTATTCGAATAGTGTAAGAAATACGAGACGAATGCATTTTAGGCTGTTTAATCTACCTCAACAAGTTCTATGAAATATTCTGTATAAGTAAATAACAAAAATACTGCGCCATTAGATGTAAACATCAATTTTTTTCTTGTAATGTACTTACAAAACTATTTTAACGTCGATTAAGGTTAATTAAGAACAGTAATAACATTTACATATTATTCAAAAAACGTAATTATTTAAAAGATTTTCAATCTTATTTTTAGAATAATAATAATAACTTAAGAATAGATAAGATAGTTTTGCAATATTTAATAAATTAACAAACCTATCTAAAGGTAGTAATATTCTGTAAGTTATCGTATTTTAAGATAGGTAGGTACCTATTTATAAAACACAACAAAAATGTCAGGTTTTAAAACCCGGCACACAATCATTTACTACACTTGTTCGCGAAATATAAGTAGATACTTACAAAATATAATGACTTGTCATAATGTAAGTCTTTAATGTTAAGCCTAAGTAGAATGTAAATAGCATGGTATCGGGTAAAATGGCTACAATAAGTCGTAACTGAATGCTACGCTTTATAGAATCGTTTACTAACAACGAGGTAAGAACGTAGCTTACGTAATAGTATGCAAAACACCACATGATTTTCTCAAAGAGCATCGTACTATGTTAATGATACGAAAAAAATGTCTTAAATAATAATTAAAACTTTCATACAACTTTAGCTTTGTAATTAAAATCCAATGTCCAATGCTCGTAGATTCTTTACTGCTTTTGCTATACTTACTGGTCTCTCATAAAATAGCCAGTATGATATGTACAGTTAAATTAATATAAGTAAGTTAACTTATAAGTACCTACAGTTTATTATCAGAAAAGTACTACCGCATTAAGAAAGATGCAAAAATGACATGACACAATTAACACAATTTACAAAATTACAAATTAACTTTTGATGACATCTTGCTAAACAAATTATTATTATAACACATAAATATGAAAGTGTGTATGTTTGTTAATCAATCGCGCGAAATGACTGAAAAAAAGTATTTAAATAATTTTTTGCACACACTTTTTTATAGTCTAGTATCCTACTCAAAACTATAAAGGATATTTTTATCTCGTCTACTTAGACGAAAAGTCGGGGGCCGGAGATAATTTTTATATTGTTCAGTGGTAAAATGTATAACAGTGATTTAAAAATATAAAAGGTGATATTGGTATCATGTGTGTGTTGTTTTTATGCGATCAGGGATGTGAATTTGATGAGTTCGGCGTAGTGGAGTGCATGACGCGGGATGTGGGTTAACGAGCGACCGTCGCGCGTCGGCCGTTGCGACACTATGCAGTTTCCAGCGCCATCACCACGCCAACTGGATCACTACTACTGCACTGCACTGATTCCAGTAGGGTTGACAGATTCACGATGAATCTTAATACAGACCGATTTATTTGGGGCCTAATAAAAATTAGGCAAGAAAGAATCTAATCATAATTGGACAGGTATTTATTTAGTAATGCTTTTTGGCGTTACCGTCATATTGGGTAGAAGTGATTTCAATTTTCAAATCTAACTTTACAAAAACTTAAATCTCGTATTTAAATTACAAAATGTGCATAAAGCCGTTATTTTAAAATCGACTTGTTATAGGAGCCTTAACGCTTGTGTAATTTATGCCTGTACTTAAGAATTGTACTTTATATATCCCACGCAAATACCTACATATCAGAATTATAATGTGACGTAAAAATAGCAATTAAATCGCTGTGGCAACAGCATAACAGGCTGTTAATAAAATTTGTGTAACGAATTGCCGCGAAGGCGCAGTAGGACACGGTTTCAATTCTTATGTGCTATAATTTTAACTAAGGCAAACCGTTAGGTATGTAGGTACATGTTTTCAATCATTGGTAGTAGCTGGCATTGTTGTTCTTATTGTTCTAACTATAACTATTCCGTCAATAATATCGACAGTTTGAATTTATACAATATAATTCTGTGTGTACACGAATTTTCACCTGTATCTCCCTTCGTTTGTAAACGGATTCTTGTTTTCTTCTGAGCCTCTGTTACGAGGTTTCGTTTACGAGCACCCAACATATCGACCTATCCTAAAACGGGGGACAGTAATCAGTAGTAGAGCTGCTGTATTGTGGTTGTAGTATAAATGTAACAAATAGTGTACAAATATACGCATACATTGATATAAGCTATTTTCTATTATGACTTGTATGACATTTATAATTAATTGATACTAAGAAGGAAATTGATATAAAGACCATTCATTATGTAGAGCTTACTCATCTAACAATAATCACACGCATTACTGCATTTTTGTACTATAAAGCAACTTAAAGTACCATATCATGACAATTTCAACAAAAATTGCAATTGTTTGCTATAAAGGACTGATGATAATCTTAAAAGTATTTGAACAAATTAAAAACCGCAAATGAACTAAGTTTTTTATATCTCAAATCTTTAATTAACATGGAATGAAACGACCTCGATACCGGAACTACACAATACGTCAATTTATCTTTAAGGTGATCAAGCAATGTCTACTAATTGTATTGTGTTTATTTACTGCAAAACAAGGTACAATTAATGCTTTTTAATCTTGATGACCACAATAGTGTCACCAGACCGGCTACAAGATTCGTGGTACTGAGCAGTTAGAAGTTAACATTAGTAACTAAATAAAGTGCCAGTCAAGTGCTCAACTACAAGATTTATAATTAACTTTTTTATTTATCTTTTATAATGCGATAAGTTTTTAGATATAATTAAACTAAATACTTCAATGATATAAACAAATATTGAAGATGGCTAATTACACCTTCTAAGCGTGGATAACGTTAGATAATTCATTTGGTAAATCAGACAGAACAGTTAATCCTAAGCGATTAGCGTAAACTATGTACCTATACCAAATTCATGCCAATATCTACAAGTATGTTATATATAACAGTGCCGGAGAGAAGGCGTGACCGGTGTAAAAGAGCGTCACGCACGCCGCGCGCCGTTTGCCGTCTTGCTATACGAGTCGGTTTTAACTTTCAAGACACATCAATATGTAACTTTTATTATTTTAACATATCTATAATTGATAGAAACGTTTGTTAGCATCGTCAAATGAAAATGTCAAATGCATCAATTTTTTAAGTTAATATCAGTAAATCTCAATAATCAGATTTTCTGTTTTGAAAAATGTTAAATGTTAAGCACCAAGACGTGGCGTACGCGCTGCTGCGTTGCCGGCGGCGATGGCTGTTCGCGATACGTGCTCGGCTTCTCGACAACGACAATGCGACGGTTTTAATTGGCTGTCTTACATAGACATGTTTGCATCGGTTCAAGAAGTTGTTTGTTTTCGAAAACGGGCCATCGTGCAAGCGCAGGTGCGCCACGAAACGCGTGATTGGCAAGTAAATTTTCAGTTGTCACCGAGATTTATTTAGGTTTATGCATAGCAGTGGCATGTTGAGTTTCTATGAATATATTGCACGGAATTGGAAATATAAATATGAACACGTTTATTTTAGTATTTGGGATCAAGCAGTTTTTAATTTTGTTAAGAATTCAGCACTGCAGTTAGGTTAACATGTTGAAAGGATCATTACTCGTTTCGAGCTACTTCGCTTCCAAACTAAAATTATTACCTACCTATACAAGCATTTCTCTTCTTTACATGTATAAAAACTATACTAATTACTGCGTATAAAATAACTTACTAATTTATAAAGTTCATCTTTTATGCTGAAAAGGTACTACCACAGAATAAATAAACTGGTACTTACGTACGTAGGTACAAAATTATTGTAGTGAACAGGAGTTACAGCAATAGAAGTTGCTAGAGCAGCTGTTGTAGTTTCAGATAAAGTTATAATGTGGTTTACTAATGATCAATGGTAATCCTAGATCGATGTAATCTACTGCACAAAAATGGAGCGCCGCCGCATACCAGAACGCTAGCACGTCATACACTGCCACAGGCCAGCGGCTCGCCGCGCTCACCTCTGGCATTTCACTGAGGATGCCCGCTCTGTACAGCCTTTGATCTCACTCACAATCTCGCCTTTTATTACCTTATGCCAGAATGTGTTTTATTTCCTAATAAATGTAAGTATTCATAGGCCGACAATAGGATTCAAAGTGTCGTGGGTGCCTTATACACACACGAACACATTTACACAAAACCCAGACGTAGGGGAGTAGCAATCTAAATTTATCATTTAACTTCTGACCCGCTGGGATCGAACCCAGGACCTTCCGAATGGTTGACGGAAATAACTTGAAATAACTTAATATTCAACTTAATTGAATTATATTAGGTATACCAATTCGATTTCAATATTTAGAACTTTTGATAAGTTGTTTTACTATTTTACTATGTTATTTTAAATGAACCCAGGATCAAAATTCGTACCCAATCGACGTTTAATAAGGACGCATTGGTACAACAGTCGTGACATTAACGGCGGCGTAGATTACTAACGCTTCGCATCTGCGGTGTGTTAAATTCTGACATAAAATATGGCTCAGTATATTGAATGTATTTGCTTGCTCGAGTTCCCACGCGGCTAGCTGGCTGCCGCCGTTCGCATGTAATAGCTATGTTCCGATACGTACCGTTCTTGTCACATGGGTCAATAGCTCAATACATACATAGTACAAACATACTCTTGTACCAACATGCCATCAAATAGTTAGCAAATAATATTGTGTACTACCGTTTAGCACTATACACTACAATTTTTATGTGTATATACACACATACAATTCTGTCAGACTAATAAACAGAGCAACAGCACAGCACAATCCCGTGGTAAAATACAATAATGGAGTTATTATTGGCAGCGACGTCTAATACTAAAATTTGTTTTCTTCATTATTTCTATTGTGATAGAAAATGTGACAACATTAAGTTATTGATGTTTTGTAGAGCTCGTTTTGCACACGTCATGTCATTCGTCATCACTAGTCATCGGTCAGTCAAAGTTAATTTCTTTATTATGCTACCACAACTGTTTTGTAATTATAAATAGAAATCGTACATAATAATGAATATAGGATTAAAGACATTTAATAATGGATCATACAATAATGTATTAAAAATGAAGTAATAAATTACTTTATTTATGTTTGCGTATAATATATAACCTGAAGCCTGTAACTGATAAGAAAGTACTTTTAATGAGTTCACACTTGCAGATAATTCAAAGATCGTAATTACAAAAGAATAATTTTATAGCCTACAAGCAATTTTATGTAGAGTCATGCTTTAAAAATATGGTTTGCTCGATATGCGTCAATCATGATTTCATTTCGAAATAAGCCAAGACTGTCCCACATCGCAGGTGCACTTACAAAAAAGAGAAACTGTGGTATTGCGGTGTTCGAAAGAAAATCTTATTATCGACATAAGGGGCGATATTCGAGACGGCCGTCTGCTCCAGTTACAGAAAACGCTCCCTCCGATTTGGATCCGGTTTGCTCTTGTTTCGTGCGAACCACCTACCTTCACTCTCTTATGGTGTTTAATCACTGTTATTCTCACCGAATTCTTTTCATACAAAGTTGAAAAACAAAAATTATGTATCGTTTAAAAACAAATTGAAAACGTAAATCGAAGGTAGTTAGTTGACTAGTGCTAAATAGCTGTGATTAACGGAATGATAGGTTAATTAACATACATACGTATGAAAATTATGTCTTATAACGTTTAGGCTATTTAGTCGTAAAGGGTCCTGTAATAATATAAATTAATATAGGCCTTAGGAGAGTTTTGTAAACATAGAAATATGTTCACATTTTAAAAACGAAATCAATTTCATAAAAAAAATGCAGAAGCGAAACTGTACAAGTTACTTCAAGGACTCGAAACTTTCAACTTGAAAAAATTAAACACAAACTGTGGCTTCTTAAGGTTTCTATAGAACTTCCGTATTAAAAAAAACCTATTGAAGTAATTAAAAATATAATATGGCGACATTAAAAACGCATTGCACTTATGCGGTGTCGATTTAGTTAACATTATAAAAAAACAGGAACACGTTCGACTCTGAAACTCGGTATAAATTGAAATTAAAAATTATTATTCATTCAATACTAACAAACTGGTTTTTATAACTACCTCAGGTATGTATTTCTGAATACCAATAAGTTTGATCAATTGGATTCAGAATACAAAACGTAACGAACAATATCGTATTTAAAAGATAATAGCAATTAATAATTTGTTTGTATGTCTATGGGCATATGAACAGATGACTCTAAGAACGCAACAAAACAAAAGACCGACAGACAACGCGGCGCCAACACCTTCTCCTTATTTATCAACTAATCAGTAATCATTATAAACAATCAGATATAAACGTGATGTGTAAGCGGATTTCATTTCATTTAGGTATGCAGACAGATAGTATTGAAAGTTGTAAAGACATCATCTCAACACTTATAGAATACAGTTTCATTATTTGTTGTTTACCTATTGAAATTATCAGAAAAGAATAATTAGCATTTGAGTGTTTTGATGTTTCATTTAATAATTATATTGATAAGTTAAATTGCGTAAAATCTTAGCTCATAATAATATTTAAACTTCACGTTACGAAGCGCCTAAGTACGATATAGTACAAATTATATTATTAATATCTTCTAGGCAATAAAGCAATGCTTAAAGTTATAGTAATTTAAGCGAAGTAAGTTATTTGTTATTCAGGAAGTAAAATTTTGCATTAATACACCGTATGCAACTAGCACAATTTATACTTGCTTACATATTATTGGTAGGTAACAAGCTTGTCATGCAATTAGATACGTGTGATATCTCGCGCCGTGCCATTAGAGACTGCATTTACTGAATCTTATGATTTACAGGTTTGCGACCGATTACTTATTATAGTTATGAATGTAAAATTTATTACAAATTATGCGTTTACAACTGCTTATGAGCACGATGTCTTACGTAAATTTAAATATCCATCAAAATCAATTGTAACTAATATTGTAATGTTTATAGCAAATTTATATCTGATAGAACGATAAAAGATTATTAAATACAATCTTAATTTAAATTAGGTCAAAGCACATCGAGCAATCGGTTGTGCAAATTCTCATACTGTTAAATTGGTTACCTAAATTCAGTTAACATAAACTTGTAACGCAGAACACAAAATATCTTATGATATTTTGTATAGAGCAGGTATACTCGTATAACATTAGTTTATGTGCTCATAAAAGTAATCTAATGTTATAGTAGGTACTTTTGCGTTGGAAACAATTTCAGTTAATAATTTTCAAGTCGTGATCTCACACCATCAGCTTATTTCGCCATTAACAGTGTCCTTATTTATAGGTATTATCTCGTCTATCGGTAATATTTCGTAACTTTGCAGTTTAGCATCATTTGCATATTCCGTGATGGTGTCGATGCAGAGTCGCGAAAGGACTTAAGGAGTGCGCTCTGGTCAGATCGAGACGTACCATACTCGGATTACATTTGAGTTTGAGCACTATTTATAGCAATATGCTAAGGTATAGGCATGAAATCTTCGTAAAAAACATTATCGCTGTCATAATCGTGTTCTTTATAAAAAGTATTTCATTTCAAATTATTCAAAAAAGGTAACACAGAAAATCATTCTTACCTCAGATATAATATATATTATGGAGTTCCAATATTACCTATAATGATAGCCATGATTACAGATAGTGGGATGATCCAGATTCATGTCGAATCCTTTCACTGAGTGCAGCCTTGAAGAAACTACTAACAGGCGACCGCTGGCCATTACCGATGCACTGTTGTTAATGGCCCAGCAACGATTAACATAGATCGGTACTAAAAGATAAATTGTCTGAGCCACCAATTGCCTTAAAACCAAAATATGCTCGTAGGTATTTTCATTGAAATCAAAAAACTATAAATACTTAATAACAAAAAAAGATAGAAGACATTACTTAGATAACACTGCAATAACCCACTAAACACTGAATAAAAAATGCGGTTTCCAAATAAAACACAGCAGACACGTTCTATAGTAATATAGTTCAGTTGCAACTCAAACTAATGAATATGGCCTCGATTAGACTTTTTGTGCAAACCTTTAAACCATTGATTTTGTATATGCTATTATTTATTGGATATTGCTAATCTTATACTCGTACCATACTGATTTAGCAGAGTGAAATCACTAAATAAGTCACATTGACTTATCTAAAACTAAAAAATAAACAGTAAAATTTTATATACAATGAGTATCGCACTAAGTTATTGGGGTATATAAAATTACCTACACTGTATAGAGCTCTACAATACATTAGACTTCAACGAGCAATCAGGAAATAATTATGTTCGTTGCGCTGCCAATAGCGCAGGTAGCTGTCGCAGTGGAAAATCACAACGTCACAATGGTTCCTCGTTAAAGAGTAATTTAAGAGGGACATACGTATATCCCTAGCCGCATTCCGCACTTGATGAGGGATTGCCGAACATCATAACGATGCGCAGAGTCCAAATCCGGTAGATGTGAATCGCTTGCTTGCAATTTAAATCAATAAAAACGATCATTATTTTTATCGATAATGACGTTTTTTAACGGCCGACCCATTCTTACCCGATATCGCGCACTAAAGTTGGTTACGAAAGACCTGATAATGGAAAATACTTTAAAGCTAAGTAAGTCAAGTATTATTTAAAAGCATTATAAAGATATGAAATTGCAAACAAATTTGACATCCAAATGATAAAATACTAAACTGAAATATTGTAAATATTTAATTTTATATGTTCATAGAATAATCAAGGTGTCAAATAAAATTGTAGATTAAATTAAATGAAGCATCGTACTAACATAAAGGAAACATTATAGAATTATAACATCTCAAATATTATTTTTTATTAAACGCAATATAAAAATGTTAATAATATTGCGTTGAACAACTTGAGCATCAGATGCACTATTATTGTATTAAAATATAGCACTGAATATCTATAAAAATTAAGTAGCAAGTATATTGTAATGCAATTTAGTTTAAACTGTAGACAATCAGAATACGTATTTTAAAATTTTCGGTAGCAAAACCGGAATTAAATTCATATATTAATTGAAGGGTTCCGCTGTTTTGAGGCTACGAGTATATTGTGAAGGCAATTACGACAATCTTAAAGTGAAAACATTTTAGTTTAAACTTTCATTTAAGTGCTCCAAATATTGATGTTTAATTAAAAATACATAAGTAGCAGATGCCGACAAGTTATTGGACCTACGAGTACTGGTTCCAATAAAGTTTGGGATAGTGTCTATTTCAGCCTTTTAATTTCCTAGAATAAAAATAAATCTCTTTGAAATTACAAAGACTGAATATAAAATAAGCTCACGTTTATTGAAGTCTGTTAATAACTCAATTTTTATGAATTATTTATCATTGTAGCCATGTATATTAATTGTAAAAATAGTTTGCTCTAATGTAGGTACATAAGAGCATGTACATCACTTTCTAATGAATAACAACATTTTAATCGTTTCGTTGGTTAAATATTCACACGCGTGTAAGCTATTTAACTTATATGACATGACGTTTGAGGTGAACAGGAAGGTCGGATGTGAGAGACGCGAGTGCAGGTAGTTCATACTTCGTAGTAAACGAAGATAGTATTATAATTACACAGTCTCATATACGCACTTAATGGCATGCATTAAATGACGGTAATATTGCACACATACATCGCATGTAATAAGTATTATAGGTAAGTCATTTGTGAAAGAGAATGTCCTAAGAGTGTTGTAGATACGTTTGAAAACAGGGTTTTTTGACATCTGTACTTACTTTTAAATATTTTTGAAATGGTTTTCTTGTCATCACGGTCGTCGGTTAATCAATACCATAATATGTAAATAAAATATGCAAGGTTGTATGCACATCTAAAAATACTAAGAAATTTAAAACTTTAATTAGCTGCAGACGTAGTGAAAAAGTTCACGAGATGATTAAATATAACATGTATATAAATAAATTCATTGCATTGCGATGAATTGTTTTGTAGTCGTTAATTTTCGATTTTTGGTAGGTATATCGGGTGTATCTTGGTTAGTCATCGAACCAAGATCCGGCTTCAGTAGCAGCGGACACTTCGAATCCGTATCCGCAACTTCAGTACATTGTAACGGATGCTGGAACGGATCAGATGCCATGACTATATTATACTTGTAATAGCGTTAATTTAATCATATTTGAATCATAATTTGATCAAGTTTTAAAATATTTTTCTTATTATTTCTTATGTTTTGTATGCACAATAAAAATTTTATACATAACAGCCAATTTCTGCCTAGTTATGTTTCTATTTATAAAAATCCCACAAGTAAATATTACCTGCTCTCATCTAAAAAATGTTTTAAATCTTAACCCATATCAAGAGTCCATGACCTTTAGATGGTTAATGCTAAGTTGTAATATTCGGTACCTATACTAATTTTGTTTTTAAAGGCTTTGACAAAGGAGTTCTCAGTCACACTGTACTCGTATTTTATAGTTCAATTTCGATGATATCTTTTAGATGGACAACAATGTAGAGGGTGTCCATTAACGATGATCGAATCAGATCAAAATAGTATATAATAATAAATGTTAGTAAGCAATGAGGTAAGTAAACAATGATTTATATAGAGCATTAAAAATGTACCAATAACACTACCTCACAAGCGATGCAAACTCAAAAAAATTATAATCGGTTTTATGAAATACATACACTTCGTTTCGATTCGTTGTCGAGTCGGTTTGCGCCAAATATGTTTGTGCGGCTTAACGTCAATGTGGCTCGTCACGTGTGTAATGTGAAAGTTAAACATAATCATAATATATTATGATCATTTCAAAAATTGCTAGACAGCGATTAGATAAATTCAGTCGAAACTTTTGTTATGCATGCATGCAAAATGAAAACTCAAAAGGCGAGTTAAACAGTTTTTAAATCCTGTATAAAATTAGATTCGACATTTAATATTAAATTTCTCTTTTATTCCTTTACTCCTTCCTATCTTTAGGAAAATGTCCATTATCTTTATACGAGTATCACATATGTCGCTTATCACATTTACTGAAAACTGGTATTTCTCACTATTTTCCACTACCTACTATCTTTGCCTGTGGTATTACTTTGGACTTAAAATAACTTTTATAGAACACGAACAGTAAGAACACTTTCCATAAACTTATAGGGGCGAAATAGAACGCCAGTTGAGTAATCCCATTAAAATTATGTGCGCTATTAATCTCTAGACATTAAGTCCACTCACACTCTTGTTATGTAAACACATAACAAGATAACGTAAATAAATAAAATCAGCTGAAAATAAAAAGATATTTTTTTTCATGATAATAAACAACTGCCTACCGTCACACTTTTATTTATAGCAGGAGCTACGTGTAATTTCCCACAGAAATAACTTGATAAGTGATCTCGCGCAGTATATGACGGATATGAGAGTACAAGTAGTTATTTTGATCAGTTATATAATGTGGCTGCCGAATTTCTCTTATGATTAATTTAGTATCCGAAGACGAAGATTGAGTGTTGTGGTTAGAACAATGCACTATAGCGTGAAAAACAGATAAGAAGTATATTTATGCACACTGCTTTCAAAGTTCTTTGAATATTTATCTTATCTTCCAAATACCTAGGTAAATAAAAAATAAAACCTAAGATGGATAACTGAAGGTATCGCTAACTTAAATTTAAACGCAAAAAAATAATTTGAGGAGGAAACGAGTAAAATAGACCTTTTTAGTAATATAAATCACCATAACAATTACAAAAGGAGACAAGGGTTTCAATGTCAAGATTGCGGGCAAAAAACACGACTCTGCATCCGGCTGTGCGCTGTTTGCGATCATTGACTTTAGGTTCCAATTATTCTATTGAAAATATTTTAAGAAAAAATTAAAAGTGACTTGCGGTCAAAATCCTTTCAATAATTCGGATAGTACATACAGGAACAAAGCGCGGCAAGAGACTTCCCTGGTAAACGGCACTGATAAAGTTTGTAACTGGGTCTGTTGTTTACGATAATTGGATTATTTTCAAATTGTAAAGTACGTTCAATAAAATCTTTGAATTTCCCTTTTGAAATCCCTGTATTTGATAATAATAATATCAGTTCCAACATCACCGTTCTCCACCACCGAACGATTATTACCTACACAGGTGTATTTTATTAAAAATTTGCGCCTTCGTGGCGGCACATAGCGTAGGTATATCGTGATAAATATAACACTACACTTTCAAATATCATAAAGAATAAGTAAAGTCATCTACATGACAATATGGTCATTGTAATGATGATCTTAGTTTGATAAGGCTAAATAATTGTTTATAATATGACCAGTAAATTTTTTATATAAATTTTTTATTAAACAGCAGAAAACAGACAGCTAAATGTTTTTTTAATTTATTCAAATAATTTTTAATATTTTAAAGTTTATAAATATATTGGGGGATAATTGTTTTTTAGTTTTAATAGTGGGCATTAAAATTATATAGGAATTTAACATAAATAAATTAGAATTTAAGTAATTTTCATTACAGGAACGTACATCGTACAGCGCGTTTATGTCTTTTGTACTGAAAAATATTTTTATTTTTTTACTATTATTGATGAATGAATAATTTAAATGAAACTATTTTGTTATTATACGTAAGTATCACGCGATAGTTTGAAAAACATTGGCTTACTCACGCATATTTTTTCGGGAATGCCCGACTAAATGCGACTTCGCTGCGAGCGGTACCATGATGAAGTACCAAGTACGGTTCAAAACTAATCGGATATACCTGAAAACTACACGTGAGTGCACCAGTTTTTCATCTATCATAAATAAAAAGAGATTGACCATTGAAATAAATTTTATGTACTTATATGTATATATAATACTTATCTATGGAGCTCTATGCAGTGCTCTAGTTAACCTTTTATAGCGGTGTACTTATAACCACATTACACCTGGAAACACGCATGATCTGAAGGTAGTTCCGCATAAGTTGACGTCCGGCAAACCTTCGACATTTCCGAACAAAACAGTTGATTCGGCGGGGGCGGGGGAAGAGGGCTGCGGGGGAGAAGGGACACCGGCAGCGCAGCGTGCGAACACGTCGCGAGGTCGCTGTCTTTTTACTCGCGTTACCTCCTGACATTCGAACTTAATGGAGTTGCTTTATTGAAACTTAAGCACAACAAACACCGACTTAATGGAATAAAATTAGGTTATCGTAACATGAAAACGGTCCTCGAGTGGCCATCTTTAAGCTCACGGCTGCCCAATAAGAATTCGAAACATTCGACGTCGGTCGTGCACTTTAAAAAACTGCTTGTCTCGCTCGTGAATAAGCAGCGTTATATCTGCGAGAAAAGAACAGATATAGGAACGTACTCCTATCGACGAATAGTCATTGTTCTTGTTCGGAATGGAACAAAATAAAGCAGAGAAGCGGTATCGTGACTGTGAGACAAAACTGTTGTATTTTATGTGTGTGAAGAGGACAAAATATAAGGTTTTTGGGTCGATGTCCGGATGAAGGAACTTAAAATTTGATTTTACAAGGAATTACTGCTTTTATTCTATGCATATTAATAATGTTCTAGACTGTTAAGAAGCAATAACATTTATTTATTTATGATAAGATCATATTTAATCTGTATTGTTTAACAGTAAATAAAACTTTTGTTATGTATATCATTCATTGTAATAATAAATAAACCAGTGTTATTTTTTTATTATTAATTAAAATTATTAATACAATTTTCTACATTTTCTTACGAAAATATTGGAAATGTTTTAAATAATTAAATATTGTAGAAATCTGTATAATGGCTTTG
>DWQK01000388.1:0-21665 GCA_018231225.1 Noctuana stator
CCACGTGTTGCTGAGGTTAAAGTATACGACAAATTTAGGGAATATATGCAGTGCAGCCTTACATCAAGACATCCATCAAACCATGAAGCTAATAAGTTAACACAACATTTACTGGTTCTTAGGCGGTACGAAGTTCGCCACGTCAACTAGTGTTATATAAAATATGTTAACATGACAGCATCAATTCAAAATTCGAATGGTTGCCATAACTTAATAGCCATAAGAATTTTGTTATTCTACATTTTTTGATGCCGATTACTTTCGAGGTCCTCATACGTAATTACTGCGTGTGACAAGTGTGTGTATCTGAAATATATTTCCAATATTTCTGTTTAGAGTTTGTTGAGAGTGCACTTGCTTAATCTTTATTGCAAACTGTTTGCACTATAACTTTATAGTAAACGTAACATAAATTTCGCCAGATTGTCTACACGAATCATGGTAGTGTAGTGGTTACAATTTCGGTCCAACATACAAAGGGACAGGGGTTTGATTTTCAAGTCGTTTGTTACTCATTCACGATAATTTATGTACTAAATACTTTTCCTTTGAACATAATAGCATGATTATTAAAAACAATATTCATGTTAAATTAATTACTTAGACGTTTCGTTTCAGTTTTTTTCATGTAAGAACTAGCAAGATTTATGGCTCTTCGGTAAATTATTGGACCTTCCAAATGAGTTTTTCCAAAGTGCTCAGACCTCTGCCCAAATCGTTTTCGAGCCCTTTAATATCCTAGCTCGCCCTAGTAGGTCTAAATTATAAGGGTCTGTTTGCAGGAAATAAATTGCGGAGTAACACAAAAAAATACGTTTTCTAAGAGGGATTATGAGACATTAGAAATCCTTTAGCTTAACTTGCCTTGGATATTTCAGTCACGTTTCACTTTTAACATAGACAGTCAAATAAAATTTCGAATATTATTTACCCTGAAGCATGAGTGTGGAATTTCAATAAATATGAAGCCTTGTGCTCAGTAGTGCAGTGCACTAAAGTGAATTGATTGTCTTCTACGATTTTATAAAAGATATTGCCTGCAACCCTTTTTATGACCCAATGCTAGGAACGTGTTTCTCTCCACAATCGGTTAAGGTCTGGAGCATACTCAACCACGCTGATCCAATGCAGATTGGTGGAGTACCGGTTTAATGACCGACCCGTGTCGGATATTGTCAAACTGCCCAAATCACTTCCGGCCAAGTTTAACAACTGTTGTTGTGTATCTGTGAATAACACCGCGACATAACTTTATCACATTATTATAATTTACCTATGCTGACCCGGAAGTTAAGGGTAATGTAAAAACAGAGCCTTTCACAACAGGAAATTTTTTACCATCCGCTAGAGATGTTATTTCACTTTAATTTACTGTACAAAAATTCTTGCGTAAGATCGAAAAGTTAATTACATCCAAGACGATCTCGATAGTGGACTTAATGGGATACCCTTAAACAGCTATAAGGGATTCCTCTCATCGACCCTCTCGGATTTACCCTTCGACTTCCGGGATCGCCCTTATCGCTCCAACTATCGGACCCGAACGCATATATCTGCCACGGTCACTGTTGTTTACGCAGCCCGAATTTTTATATTAAATTTTGACTCGTAAACATCGAAAAGGCAATGAGTATAACTCCTCTGATAAATATATACTTCTATGTACGTAACATTCAATAGTATCTATGGTAGAAACCGCGATCAGACTGATAAAAACCTTAAAATTATTTATAAATAAAAATTTATAAATGGTCGTAAAAATTAAACTTTAGAACAAATTGTATAATGTAACTGTTCCAGATTCCAAAAATGTAATTCGGTGTAAGCGTTAATCGTTAAAGGCAATAATAAAATAATAAGGACAAAATACAAAGGAATAAACAATACAATAAATAGGAGAAAATAGGAAGGAATAATGTAATATGACTCGGTGTCTGTTTTTACCCCTTATAAAATTTCCTACTAGGCCCAGTGGAAACAGCACTCTGAGTGTAGAAAATCTATGAATACGTGAGAGAAATCTAGATTCTGAGATTTGGCGGAGTTAATGTTCATGTGGGAGAGAAGAACATACTGTTAAAATATGTAATATGTTACAAATACTGTACCAAATCGTTTCACACAACATTCGCTGATACATGGCGCTACAGGTCAACGAATTTATTTGAATCATATACGACCTCTAGATATATTATATATTTGTGCATTCCATCCAATATACTACGAATTACAAATAAATTTTGAAAGCAAAATATTCCCACTACCATGCCAAAGCTAATTCAATAATGCCCCATCAAGTATAAGTTGAGACAATGCAATTTTCTTAAAATAAAAGCTTTGGTTCGTTCGCAACAATAAAGATATCGCCAAAACTTGTTCCCCTAAAGTTTCGAATGTACTGTAAATAAAATTCTATCTTCTAAAGTTAATATTGACCTGATTCTTGCTTGGCATCAGTCAGATACGATTGTCATAGTCATTTTTAATGTTTAGAGGTCTATAAGAAAAGTAAAACTTTTCCATACGCATCGACTTATAGTTCAGTCGATGGTTATTTTCTCAATCTGTAAGCGTGTTATACAATTTGTAAAAAGATAGCTTTAAGTCTATATATACATGCCTGGCTTACAAACTTAAAAAACATCGTATATCATTTCTTTGCAACGAAAACATGTATGGCGCTGCTTGTGAAATTATTAAGAAATTGAATTTAAAACATTTAATAGGGTATGAGCCTGTCAGAAAACAACAAGAAGTCATAGTCTAACGAATACTGTATCTCTATCGAGACACAAGAATAAACTTCTTAATACGTACCTATTCAAATCGGTTCAGTTCATATAAGTCTCATATAAAAGTGGAGTCTTACTTTTACACTGGCGAATATTTCTGATTCGATGTCAAGTTAACTCTGGCTAAATAGAGTTTTTGTTATTCTTTTTTTATATCTTTTGTACTTTCGTACAAAAATGCACAAGTAATTTTCCAAGTTTCTATTTTATCTACATTTAGGAGGTGCATTTGTAACGGGGTGTTGGGTAAAAGCGTTATCGGTAACTGAAAGTGTTCATACAATATTCAGTAATTTTCTGGTACGTTTTATCTCTCGGGCCAATCGCGTCCCACACAGGATTCTCCGACCATTTCTACCAACAAATAGTCCGAAGTTCACTTTATATGTCGTTTTATCCTTGAATTGTTTTAATATTTGTGTGATCAAGCGTTACTGTTCGTCTAACTCCTTAGTAGGGAGCCTTACTGGTTTCCGACGTAGACAAAACTAAACTTCCATCACATTAACAATTATATTTCGAGCGACATGAGGAAAACATGTCGAAAACGGGTTTTTTTAAATGTCTCATTTTCACAATAGTTTCAACAGTTAATAAAAAGTGTCCTATAAATTATTCCCAAATATTATCTAAATTTAAACATCCTTTAATTACAGTAGGTATAAATTGTCTAGGAAAACACAATTCGCCTTCAGGTGTCTCCTAAGCAACTATTTACTTAGAGCTAGCTCAACTAAATATGTAGAGCTTACTAAATTCACTCGACGGCGCTCATTACTAACGGACCGAACGAGGTCCCTACAGTTATTTACCTAATTGACCAATATCTACACGGGAATTTACTAAGCACGTTCAAAGGTATAATGTGTCTATTAGACTAATCGAATCTAAAACATATCATATGACGTGTCACTTCATATGCAACACTCGTTTTTTGTGTTTGTAGCTTTTTCTCGGCTACTGTATGCATCTCTGGAAATTGTGGACGCTAATTATGACGTAGCAGATTAAAAAAAATAATTTTATGAGTTAATGACGGAACCGCGAAATTTCCTTGATGTTGATCGATTACGGCTAGTGGCGAAAATTTTCATAATTCGAAAGTCACACAAGCTGTAAGAGTTGTGAATCATATTGCGACCACTAATCTTTATCAGAGAACATCCGCAACAGGCTAAGCAACGTATCAGTCACAGTTCTTCCCGCTGGAACTAGTACTATAATAACATAATGAGTAACTAGAGTTCACTGACCGTCAAATGATCTGCAGACTAGTTTACTAATTATTTAAGATAAAAAAAATCGTCCGGATATAAACGGTAGAAGAATACAAATAACCATTAAGAATACAATGTACAAGTACAAAGAAGGCGTGCGTCGCTTTCCAATGCTTTAATTGCGAGAGTTTATCGGTACGATAGCTCTCAGACCGCCTTAAATAGCGATCATACGTCACAGCCGCCGTGTAATTATTTTACGCGAAACACTCGAAAAACGACTGCAGCAAAACACCTACGCTCACGTAAGCCCCATAATTTGTCTATTGGTACCCGTTAGACACTAATACTCCAATATCTCTCGCGAAACTCCGGCGCGGCGTCTTCGCGTCGATTTGTTTCTCAAACAAGATTTACCGCGCCGGAGGTTTCATTATGCCTCGCATAATTACAAACACAACCTTTCTCCTAATTAACCTAACCTAACCTTGCTTAATTTAGCCTGCTAGGGGTCCAAGCTGGTTACAATTATAATAAACAAATTAGACTAACACAAAGTGTACTTAATATTGCGACATAACTCTTACTTAGGTTGCTTGAATTTGTTCTCGGTTTGTAAACTTTCCTTTTTACGTTACAGAAAAATAAATTGTGATCACAAATTCCAAGTTTTGCACGGAAATTTAAGGAGCCTCGCTGTCATCGAATTGGATGCGCCCTGTCGACTTCAAAGATGAAATCAGGCACAGAATAAAGAAAGATATGAAATTTTTATACTGTTATGACGTATCTCCGGCGTTATGAGCTCTTAAGCTTTGACCACGATTCAGTAAAATACTTATAGCGTCGTCCGCAGGGAATTTTTGGAGATTAGATCTTGAGTTAGACGTTGAACAAACAAGCGTAGGTATATCTGTAAACGAAGCTTATAGTCGGGACAATAATTACTTCACGTACTATTTTTGTAGGGAATGATCAGATAAATTACTTAACTTTTTTAATTACACATATGCGGGAAGAAACAGTTGGAACAATAGAACGGTAGAAACAATCGTATGATGTTTACTGTAGACAATTCTAGTCATTCTTACGAACCAGTAACGCGAAATCTCGATTTTATTTCTGGTTTATATCCACTTACATATTAAAATATGCTAAGCCGTTTCTCACTACTTTATTCTAGAAAAACCAATACGCAAAAACGCTAAGCGTAAGCGGGTCCCTGAATAAATAAAAAGATTTTATTGCGCCAATTTTTCTGAGTCGTGAGCGGTACTGAGTGGTTACACTACAAAGTTTAAACTATTATAAATAACCACGACTTATGTACATGGGCCATTATTCTCGAGAACTCTTTACTCCTTAACAGTCGATACTCGTTGGCTTTATTGCGAAACTTTTGCAGGCATTCCTCTTTTATTACTCCAATTTCGTACGACTAAGCCTACCCCGCGGAGGGGATGGCTCACGATCTTTATTATTTAGATTTCGATCGCCGGGACGTCTGCAAAAGATAATAGATTGCGTGCCACTTGCGACGGAATCGAGCTTTGATTTCTTGAAAACTTGTAATGACTTCCTCGATACTTTTTTACTTCCGACAATATTTTCAAATGCCTACAAAGACATCTGAGGTACATTTTTATTTAGTGGGCAATGTAGCTGGTCAATGCTGATTTATAGAAAAAAACTGTAATAGTAGATACTTACCTAATGAGTAAGAAGCGTGTGCCTGATGTAGGTAAAAAATCGGTGTTTCAACTCAGAAGTACACTAATATAACTGCTTCTAGTAGGTTGCCGGCTGCAACGGCATTGGATAAAATATTTTAGATATCGATTCATAGTTTTTAAATAGCGGTAATCATAAGGTTAAACCCATAAACTGCATAATTCATGATAATTTTATGGGTGTAAATATATTATGCTGGGCTATTATTATACCGATTGAGTCAGTCATTTCCTTCAGTATTAAATGTTAATCGTCCCTACTTAACTAATTAAATACGTTTAAAAATCGCAACAAAAGCTATTAAACTCATAAAGAATTCATTGATTCCACTAACCATAAAACTCGACCCTTCGTGTCCGTCTATTTACTTGAATAGAAAACCTCCAATTTCATGCACAATATCAAAGTTCGCATTCAGCCAATCATTAGGCAATAGTGAATGCAAATCGTTCTGTTGACAGTGGGTAGCATTCGCAGAATAGAATTACCAAGTAGCACTGCATTCACTTCCGAACACGATTTAAACAGTACGGTGGGGTTGATTTAAACTCGGTTAATTTATATTCTAAAACCGAATCGCACCTGTAACGTATTGAAACTGGTACACGGGCAGTTAGTCACCGTCAGCCGGGCCCGTTCTATTATAGCTGTAATAGCCTCTCCACAGTTTCTAGTGCAATACGATCGGAGATTGCACTTCGGTGTCGAATCGAGCATATTAGATTAGAAATGTAGGCTGAGACCAGATATTTAGCGACAGAACAACCTGCTCGAATCTCTGTCGTAATGGAAAGGAGTATTTATTTGTACCTGCCGATATTAAGTCCAGACAGTGCGGGAAATTCGTAAGTAAAGCACACTCGGCACAAAGCTGAAAAGTGTTATAGAAGCGTGAATAATAATAACTTATTTGCTGAATGCAATAGTTACCGTGCGGACTGAGCATATTTGAAAAATTGGCGCCGAACGAAGCGCCGAATATTTAAATCACGTTGTTTGCAGAAAAATTCTAAAGTAAACCTATTGATTTTCATTTTGATAAAAATATATGTAAACAATTTTTTGGGTCTATATTATACCTATCTGATAAAGACATTATTAGAGAGATATATATTTTTTTAAATCGTTCACAACGCTAAGTCTGTTGTTATGATATTAAATTTTAATTTTTTCTTCGAGTACGATGCAATCTCACGGCCATCCTTTCAGTACCGGGAGAGTTATCATGATGAATGATGGCCCGTATGTTTACCTAAAATACAGACGGCGTAATAACCCCGTGCGTTCAAATTCAAAGTCAAAAAATTTTTATTCGTCATAATAGTACAGTACAAATTAGCCACTACATTTAAGTACGAGCATCTAATCGTAATAGCGACCCCCGTTTACCGCGATGATAGATACATAAGATAATAACAAATGAAAATCCACAATGAATAGTAATTAACAAATTTCATATCTCAGTCCATAGTATTAACAGAAGGGTTCCTTGACATAAAGTGGGCATACATCACCAACGCATTAAACAGACCGCGTTCGAAATATCCGCATTGTCCGAGGGTATGTTACGTCTCCTTCATCGCAATCGCGTAGACAGTGACACGGGTTGTGGACACCCCCACCCACCCTTGATTATGATAAACGACTTATGAAATTAAAACGGCCGCGTACAACAAGTTGCCATTCAAATGAATAAGCCCTTTGTTGAAATTCATTCCCTTGACAAATCGCTCCTCTGCACTGTACATTGTCCGTTAAATTAAATGGGTCGCCCATAGAAATCGTTGGAAGGCTACGCGAAGACAATACCATAATGCGTCAATCGTGTCGCGTGGCCTGTCCGACCTGTAGACAACGCGAATTAGATCGGATTTATTGAAATTTCACAACTATATTTACCTCACTAACCTAGAACAACATGTATTCTATTTATTCCACCTTGTAAATGAGACAGTTTTAGGTTATTATAAATTATATTTGTGTTGTTAAGTTAATTTTGAATATTAAACTTAGTTTGACTTTTGAGTACTTTGGCACTTTATAATGATTTTTTCACAGATAATTTTACAAATCTGTGACATGGTATAATAACATATTTCAGATCTAACATTGATCGAGAAATTGAAATATACCAAATATAATTACATAACAAAACAACCTTGGCAAGTGTCGCGGGCGCTGTAACAACAATTTTACTGGCAGCGATACCTAAGAGCAAGGAAACGGTGCAAAGGTAGATAGATATCCGTTGCGAGCGATCTCTGACATCATTCCAATAACTTTGACATCCGCTATCTTCCTCGCGTCCTGCTCGCTTCCTCTCACCGCCTCACAAATTTTCGGCCGATGTGGACTCTACCTGTTTGTTTTCTTTGTGCCATTTCCTTATCGCTCTGCCAAAATACGTTTCATGACTGTTACTTTACCCGAAACGTATTGCAGGTAAAACATGTGCCACAGCCTGATAGCCCTGAATCTTTAAATAGTTTCGCCAAAAATACACCCAAACAACGTACAATAGTTCGTTAAAAACGAAAAGATACTGTCGACTCCATTACAATTTTTTAAAACAAAACTACGTCACGACTCACTCAATGCCGGCTCACGCACACAGCGGCAGCAGGACTACAATACAAAAGCAATTATTTACAAAAATCTCTTTGGAAATACCGCACAACTGCTTGTCGCAGGTAACCGCAATGTTACCAGAAATATTTTATGTTATTACGAGTACTTTGTCGCGCATTTTGCAAAGGTTTAAAATGTATTTTGACCTTAAATTAAATAAATTCTGTTACATGTTTTTATTGCAACGCGTCCACACGAATTAAGGCCATTAAAATATTTTGCTCAGATTCATGGTAGAAATGTGTTGCCCCGATAAAATACCACGAGCGCTGTTTGCGGAGGCCATACATATTAAAATATATTCTGTATCGGGTTAAAATGAAATTGAACGTTGCAGTTAATTAGGTAACAATATTACTGCAATGAAGCGTTATCGGTAGTAAATAAATCACGATCCATTGTTATTGTAATGGTAGGTAAAGGCACATTAAAACACACTGTAATCTACACTCGAATCACAATTTCTCAACGCCAAGTGTCAAGATGTTGACAACATTTGTCGCCACGTGCATATGCTCTCCCGACAGAGCTTCATGCAGCGAAACAACATCTATCTGATTCTTATCTCAACCCCCTGCCACCTCCTCACCACTTCTGTCCCTCCCCTAGATTTGGACAAAACATAAACAGGTAAATCGTATTCTTTGTTAAGAAACAATTCACTCCTTAGCCAAGGTCTATATACGTATTTTCAAATTTACTCGTAGAATAATACATTTAAAGGGGCCTTTCTACATATCGTATTTAATTTATTTATGCCTACATAATATTAATCTTGAAGCTCATACATTGTGTGGGTAAGTTGACCTTATTTATTTACTTATTATTTAATTTAGTTAAATAAACTGTTTGGATTTAGTGTTTAGACGAGATTAGCATTAACAAAACGAAACAAACACTTGTAAAAGATTGAATTTCAACATCTATAAAGCTACAGAATAAATTATGTTCCGAGTGTAATATTTACTGTTCAATTCCTTTGTCTTCGAAGCAAAAAGTGTTTCGAATAATCGTCAAAGAGAGGGAGAGAATGGAGAGGGATAAAGAAAAATTCCTTTACGCCAAAGTAGTAAAGCTTAGCCTTTGGACGTCAATAAAGTGCAAGAATTCGTCAAAACTGTGTAAATAAAATACGATTTTTATAGAAGTCATCTCACAAAATGTTTTCAAAATCATAGCGGGTGATAAAAGTTTTATTGGCTCGCTATTGTCTCTAGGGTGGGCATAGGTGAGCAGGGCGGGCGTGTGCCAGCCGGGCGGAAGCGACAGCGGAAGCGATCCGCCCAGCTTCACGCCTTCTTTCTTCACTTTGGACCGGAACTGAAAACGTTTAACCAATAACAATTGCCGCTTTAGACAACTTCCAGCTGAAACTCGATAACAATGTTCCAGAGCGTACATTGGATTCATTTAAAAACACGCTACGGTACATAAGCAACTTTAAATTAAGTATCTTAGTTTAAAATTGTTACTATAAAAAGTAGTTGCGACGCAGAGGAAATTGCATCGATTTCTATATTATTTCTCGAGCGGGCCCGGAGTGGCGCGCCGCTCTAAAGGAATCGAATCTAAATTCATCGAACACAAATAAAAGTGTGCAACTGTGAAAGTTCTACCATGCAATTAAACCGCACTTTGCTGGTACAATCCCTTGAAATAAAGAACTTTGAGAGAGTGTCGTTTTTGTGCGAACTCCTTTATTTCTCGCCGCGGCCGTTGCACTGAAAATAACGTGGACGCAGTAATGGAGCTACCTGGACACAATTGCACGATGTCCAAGCACATTTCTTGCAGCATTATTTTTAACGGCCAACTATCATAATCCGCTCTTTTATTGCAAAGGTTCAACTGATAGAACTCAATTCTGTTCTGTCTTATTTGCGTTATAGTACTCGTATATTTTACGTTTGTGCCGCAAATATTAGATATTTTTAAAACTTTAATTACTTCACACGACCATGCCCTGATACCTTGAACTTTTTTCATATCTACAAACATATATATTTCATTTATTACATATTTAATCTCATTAAAGTTTATAGTTCGTTTGAGATAAATTTAGAATCATTTTGTGTTTCTTATCTTTCTTCATTAAACTTAGGTTAGATTTTCGGATTCTAGTTCTATATTGATTTTGCTTATGGGGGTCAGCAGACGATTACTGCAATGCTCTGCTCTTTTGTTATGGACCCGAAGATTTTTCTAAATCTGCAAGTTAACTTCCTTCACCGACATTACTTGCTCCCTTTATGGAATAAAGTAATTATTCATCATAATAGCTATTCTCCATTTTACTTTTGCAGTTTCAAAAATAGTTAACAAAAGCTTACTTAATACTTATAATATAAAACCGATGAATGTTATTAATAACATCCTAAAAATATAGGGATAAGTTTCGCTAAGTTACTGGACTGCTGTGTCAGCAATATGTTAGAAACAATATGACGGTTGGCACCTGTCTGAAATGAGCGTTGGAGAATGTCGGAGCAGTGGACGTATTCTTAACCTTGGGTGCGATTACACAAGGGCAGAAAACAAACAGTGCCTATTTTACTTTTACGTAATCAATGGTTACACTATCATGCTTTAACATGCAAAATACTTAAATTAATGCATTTGTATCTACTGTCAACCTTTCTTTATCCTACGGGTCTAAAAATATACGATTAAAATTGTCTAAATTTGTAATAAAAGGTGCCTTAACATATTTCCATTTGTGGTAGAATTAGAACCATGTGGTTTATGTGGCTCCCGAATAAACCACGTTTGTTTTCGTAACTCGCTACCGCAAAGGTGAAAAGCGGTTGGAAAGATATGAAGAATATTTGAGGGGAGACACCGATAGGGCTTCAAATTGAGGCTGGACGTGATATTCCATGGATTACCACTTAATATAAGGCTGCATGCACGTTTGATACATATTTTAGATGAAAAAACCAAAAAAAAAGATTGAACATTAAGCTAATTAGCGTCAATTGAAAATTGTTCTCTATAGCTGCACCTAAAGATAAAATGCGTCATTCTACGACCTCGGAGTAAAAGAAATGGAAAATCATTTCCTTTCATACATATAGTTACTGTTGTGTAACAAAGCAAAAAGCACTCCTGCATTCCGGCATTTAGCCGGACTTTATACTTAAACGCTCACTTCTACACGTTCTATGCAAATATATGTACGTGGTGCGTTCATTTTGCTTCACAGAGACTACCAAAAGAAAATTATTCGACTTCAAATGGATCTTCTAAATCGAGGTCCGCCCCATTGATTCATGGTTCAATAGGGCGCCCTTTTTCCCCTCTTTCAAATATCAAACAATAGTTTTAAACGGAACAAAGAATTGCACTCATTGGAAAGCTTTCTTTGATTCGTCTCCACGTTGGAGATTGTTAGTAACGGAATAAAGGAGAAAATACACCGAGATTTTAGGACGCGAAAACAATCCCGTGAAAGATAATGTATCTGTAAACACTACAGCGGTTCTTTATGTCCTAGTTATATGAATGTCTGTCTTCCGTGTAAGGTGGAACCATAATAATTTCTCTTTCTGTATATGAAAAACGAGATATCTGAGATTATGTTTTATATTATGTATACCCTGAAGACGATTATGGCCGCCATTAATCTATACCTACTATTATTATAAAGAGGAAAGATTTGTTTGTTTGTATTGAATAGACTCCGAATCTACTAGACCGATTTGAAATTTTTTTTTCTATATGATAGCTACATTCATGAGAAAGGTTATAGGCTATCAAGCAATACGCTGCTATTCTTAACGCGGGTGAAACCGCACAGCTAGTATTTTATATTAGTAATATATTTTTATTGAACCAAGATACCTACATCCAAAAACTAGCTATTTTGTATGAATAAATTAAAATAAACCTGAATCAAACTTACCTCATTTTATGGTATTATTTTCTAGGTACCATCAAAGAAGATAACACCATCAGACAGATTAGGTCGTTGGAAACATTTTACCCTTCAAAATATTACTACAATATTATTCATAGAAAGCAAACCTTAAAACATAATTTTCCCAACAAGATCTATCTTTATTGTAGTTACAAATCTTGGTCGTGTGTTTGCATATCCATTGCAAGTATGTTTAATGGCTAAGTGCTTTCAGATTCTCAGTTACATTTAAAACAATGCGAGCTCAGACCTAACAAGGAAAGAACTAAGTAGATTACACAAGTAGAACCACATAAACCGGAAAATGTGGTTTTGTGGCACGAATTTAGAGGTCTGTAGAGCAACTCTGTACCTCTGAGGAGGTACTTTACACTAGAAAGAGGCCCGCATACACTAAGACACAGATTAATACTTATAAGATTTTTGCAAGATTTTTGCTGTATAATTTTGTTTGGCGATGTAAATTACAGGTTGCGATTTCAATTTTTTGCCACTAATTCTGATTAGTTGTATAGAATCTATACTAATATATAAAGCTGAAGAGTTAATTTGTTTGTTTGAAAGCGCTAATCTTTGGAACTACAAGTCGGATTTGAAAAATTATTTTTGTGTATGATAGCTACATTCATGAGGACGGTAATAGGCTTTGTTTCGTAATGTGTTACGTAATTCCTAACGCGAGTGAAACCGCGGGACACATCTAGTATTTTATATATTCCTTGGACCAAAATAAATGTTTGCATATATAATGCCTTGCATTAACCCCTCTACCATGGTACAAATAATGTAGTTTACTCCCTATAATCGTGCTCAATTGCTCATTAAAACGCCTTCCGTGATTGTTACCTTGTATTTGATTTGATCAAGGTTTTATACGCATTATTAAAACCAACCTTGGCTGACAAAGTATTAAAAAGCAAGTTTTAACAATCATTCAGTTTTTTATAAGCACTACAAGTATATTCGACGAAATTTAAAGCATTACTTTTAAAACTTTTTAATAAAGTTAGCTAGTACATTTATTGACAAAAGTTTTGATGTTTTATTTTTACAAATATTAATACCTAAGGTCCACAACTTTAATTGCATTAAATCACGTTGTTCCATACAAATTTTGTACCCGAAAAATCTTTTCTTATCGGATGCCTACTTCATACAAAGAACACACTCCAAGTTTCAGGTGTCTAGCCTCTGCGTTGATCCGTCAGTCAGTCATTCAGGACAAAGGATTTCATCTGTATAAAGAACTAACTAAAACTAAAATAGATTATGGAATTGTTAGCCAGTGATGCGGTTTTGTGGCACAAGCTTAGTGGATCTGCAGAGCACTGATCTGCTAGTTTTATACTACAAAGAATTAACCACAACGCCTCAGTTGGCATCCTGCAGTACATAATTATGTATGAATCAAAACCACAATGCTCGACCTTTGTTTTAGAGATGTAGAGATGAGTATCTATCTACACATAAATCTCTTCTTTGTATTTAGATAATATTTTACGAAATTTACACATAAAAATTGTTTCGCCTTTGTGGGTAATAAAAGATGATTGTTTGATACACATAGCTATAAATTATACCCCGTTCTTTACATTATAGTTATTGTACCTAAAAAATTCTAAAATAAAAAAAATAAAAATAAGTTACTCACACAATGTAATAATCTTCAGTAAATACAGATGTATTGTTAAGTAGGTATATACAATTTATTAAGCAATTAATATTATGCGATTCTTAATTATCAAATTTTTATTACTTTCTTTACTTTATTTTGAAATAATCAAAACTATAGATACTCGTATAATATACCACTAACTTACCACTAAAATTATCTTAAACTCGGGTCCTAAATTGTTAGGAACGATATGACGATTCAGCTAAACTGAAGTTTAACGAGGAAGAGGTAACAATAAGTAGAACCTAGGCACATATAGTGCGGCTCTTGCGGTTTTGCGGCTTAGCTCGCCGCGACAAATTCCACCGGACTTGCGGCTCAGTTCTCAGGTTAGTTCCGCACTGCAAAGAACAAACCGCCGGCGCCGCCCCCACTTAGACTACGCAGTAGAAGCGCGACCTACCTATCAGTGTGTTATTTAACATAGATAAAGTCATTGACTGATAAAAAAGATAAAGTTTAGCCTTTCATGTGACATTATTGTCTCCCAATATTGAGTGACTCCATATTCAAAATTGACTAAATAATACATAGTACTAAGTTATACGAATTCATAAAAATAATCCTAATTGTTGACGCCCCGCAAAACCAAATATTTAACAAAATCCTTAATATTATGAGCATTGTATGAACGTACTACATAACAATATGATTACAGATTAGCAAGGAGTATACCTACTTGTAACGTAATACATATAATCTTATTTCTCCATAAACGTGCCCTGAGGAGCCATCATCAGCATCGGCTAAGCAATTACATTTCATATGTTCCTCATTTACATACACCAGAAATGAGATTTGTACGCAATGCAAATTGAAATGTGTTACCGTGTGTTTCGGTACTAAGCAATAAGTGGAAACGGAATATTCGATAAATTATTATACGAGTAAATTATTTACTACTAACTTTCCTGAAATAATAATTATGTTGTTCTGTCCAATCATTACAAGGTATTGAAATAAACAACTGAACGGAGACACCATAATAAGTGCCATTCTAACCACGAAAAAAATATAGATATTTTCAGTAAAGATTATATCCTTACTCAACAACAATATAACAGGTAGCAGTCGAGAGGGTAGCCAAACATCAATCGCAATACATTTGTCTGTCGCCAGCGGCACATCCCGATTGGCGATAATCTACGCAATTTGGCGAGCGTTCCGCTCACATTAATTTTGTTTGCCAAAAAATTATACCGGCATCGAATTATAGTACCTATCATAACGGTAGGCCGACGTCTTTCTTACGAAGCTTTTACGTCGAGTGGGGCGTATAAATATCGTATAATTACAACTCGCCCCAGACCCTAATCCGCGCTGAAACATCGCTTGCATCCGATACAAGTATGCTCAAGTGGTTCCTCGGTGTAGGAGGTATTGTTACCAGTTGAACAAAGCGAAGTGCTCTCCGCGGCCGGTGTGACCTCGCGCCGCCCTCTCGCCTTCGCGATACTCTTTGTGATAGCACGTTTTTAGGCCGACACGGCTACATTATGAATTGACTGTGTTGATTACAAGACGCCACTTGCTAACGGCCCCTGACAATACAGCATCACGCGCCTCTTGACAATGAGCAGACCAATCGCTGACAACAGAGTTATTCATCTTTTTGGTGACGCGTAGGCAAGCTCAAAATATGTTAAGCGGAATGCTAACTTAAAAAAATATTCTCTTAAATTTTTGAGTAAAGAGTTCTTAAACCTTGATTCTTTAATTCAATCGGTAATTACTGCGATAATTAGTGATCGAAGCATTTAAAGTCAAAAATATGTTCTTGTGTCAAGTAAAGAAGTAAAGTGGGAACTACCGTCGTGTTCGTATCAGCAATATCGTTGCATTTTTCTTAATTACAAAAACAAAAAACATCTTTGTTCTGTATTATTTTAAAAAGTTTGTTAGCGGAGACATTTTGTCACGTTTCTATTTTTTTGCGTCGAGAGGGGGCGAGAGTAATTCCGCAGGGGCAAGTGTAGGGCGCTCGAGGCGGCTCGAGTGGCCGCAGCGAACTGTGTTTGTTGCGGTGCTGTGTTTTAAATTTAAACATTATAAACCAACCCAAATTAGTATGTCTTGAAATGTATGGTCGTTGAATATAAAACATAAAATAGTGGCATAGTCTTGTTATTGACACCATTGCCTTCAACCATGCTTTTTTATGTCCCACTGCTGGGCACGGGTCTCTTCCCATAACCGGGGAAGGCGTGGAGCATACTCCCCCACGCTGCTCCAATACAGATTGGTGAAGATACGGGTAAGTGGCCAATGACTGACACCATTACTGAATTTAAAGTTTACCTAACGACCTTGGGTGGGTTCGAAGTAATTTATGTACAACAACGAACATACGCGATTTCACTCAATCGGCACTTTGCTTTCAATCCCAGTTGAGTTAAGAAACAGTAACCAAACGTTTTCAGATGTTAAACTGCACTCAAAGCTAAAATAAATTTACGCTCAGCTCAGCAGAAAACAGACCGTCTTATATAACTTTCAGATTATGTTATTTTTAGTTAATCCTTTACTTATAAAAAATAGCCATGAACACCGTTTTATTATTACGAGTAATTAGTATAAATTAACTAAAACTATCATCTATACTGATAACAAAAATATCAACTTGATTAGTTTTCACTGTACATCTTACAACGTCATTGCAGAAACTTGTACCAAAGTCAAATTGCTCACAGCCCCAACAAAGAATCTTAATTATTTTAAGCCAAACGAGGTCTCTAGAAATTCTTAGCTTTCGAGTATTTATTTATTGTATCTTCATCTGCAAACCGGCTTAACTAGTGCTGGCATATTATTTTACAGATTTTCACAGCGACTGCACATCTGAAAGAGGCTGTGACAATCGCGTTTGTCTTTAAATCCCATTCATTTTAAAGGAATCTCCATAGGAATAAGATATTCTATCCGCTGTCAGAACAGTTTCGCAATACTATTTCTTTACATTCGAACTTAAATAATGATACAAGTAAAGAGGAATTCTCCCGCAATAAATTAAGATTTATACACGTTAACGATGCCAATTTTTTCTGTATTTCCTTATATCTTTTTCTTTTTCCTAAGGAATTTAAGCTTTTAGTTGCAAATTGTGGTAAATAGTACACAAACACTGTAGACGAAACTTGGATTGTGATTAGGATGTAGTTTGTATGTAGTATGGAATTTAAAAGCATATTGAAATATTTACCTCGGTCTTTTATGATAAAAAAAGTAAAGTCCCCCGCCATGTCTGTTGTATGTCTGTCTGTCTGAACACGATAAACTGAAAAACCACTAAACAAATGTTCGTAAAGTTTCACAAGTTGGTTCATGAAGATGGTGCAAATGTATAAATCTATCCTAAATTTGCCTAAATTGGCTGAAATATGACGATAATATTTAAAAATGGAGGACGCATACCGACACGACACGACGCCAAGCAATACATTTTATTTGTTTGTCTCTCATTTTTTAGTTCTCTTAGACCCAATTCTGAAGTCGGGTATCAGCTAGTATAGTTATGAGCAAAAAAACCTTAAAACCTATCAGCAACAAATTAGATAAGTCTCAACAATTGGAGTCAATTTCAAATGTATAATTTCAGTAAAGTGTAACAACCTAAAATCAAATCAGCCACCACTAAGCGGCAAATTGAATCAAAATGGGGATTGAGACGATCCATTACTAAGGGACGAGGTAGCTAAACTCACTCGAGTGAAAATCTAAAAACCAAACATGTCGGATGGAAGTAAAGAATGTTTTGTAAAAGTTTTGCGACGTTTATTGAACTTGCTTCGGAGTCATACGGGGCCCGACGTCTTCGTCCGATCCCTTTGCCGTACAACTTGCTGAATAAGACATTCGGTACTTTTAAACTATGTGTTCCTAATAATATTAGTTTAATAACTAACAAAGTACAAACTTACACAATCGGCAAATACAATTTCCTGCTAAGTATTGCTCCGACATTGTGCTACGAGTACTTACAATTGGTTATTAATTCAAATAGATTAATAAAATATATCTAAGGTTTCTCTGGACTTACATAATCTCGAGTTTTCGAATGTCGAATGCTTACACGTGACGTATTAATTACAAATTGTTAGATTTGGTCCCCTGTTAAACTAGGTCGATGTATTGGATAGGTATTAACCTACGGTATACTCTTATATATACAAAAAAATTATATTAACATTTTAAGTTCACGTGTAGTTCAAAATCTGTACTTAATGTTTAATTAAGTATTAATATTTAATCCGTATTTTTGAATAATTTCCTTTATTTTAATTACAGATTTATTTATGTGAACATATATTATGAGTCGTTGCTTTCGGTTGCCGCTACAAATTATTCGTAGCAACGTAGCACATGTGCCGCGTAGGCCCGTAGCTTATACAAGTTGCGGCTACGCAAGGTCTACCATCGTAGGGCGTAACTGCATATAATGCACTCTTAACTGCACTTAACGTAAACTTTAATTTTTACATATTAACATAAAGAATCAACCATAATACCAGATGTCTAATTCTTAAACAAAAAATAGAGCAAAACGCTGATAAAACGTAAACATACTTAGTCCAAGTAATATTGTTCTCCTTGGATTAATAAAAGCTTTTTAATAATATTACTTCATTCGCTAATATAAATCCTGTTGTTAATGCCGCATCCGTAATCCACAAATAGTATTCCTTTTTTAAAAACAATTCACCACTACGGATATACATCAGAAAGCAAAATTATTCTTTCTGGGCATACAAACAGAAAATCGACTTAGTTTCGGCATACGGAGGCTAATGCATAACAGCCGCGTAACATGTAGTGGACGATGTGGCTCACCTATGCCACCGGAACGATGTTCAGTGTTAAATGTTAGAGGTTAAATGGTTTATCCATAAGCTAACGTTAGGTAACAGTTAATTTTGTTTTACTGTTACTGATAGCAATCACAACTGCAAAGTACATAAATATTTTCATACTAGTATGGAATATCTTATTTAATGATCTTCTAGCATGATAAGTATAGACTTATTTTCTTACCTCATTATGGATAACAACATTTAGATAATAATATCGTACCTATTTGTATCTATTTTCTTAAACCGACTTCAAATAACATGATGGCTTGGCTTATTAATACGATCTACGGGAGTCTTGTTCAAGGAAAAACATCTCAAAAACTTGGTCCAATAAGCCGCTAGATTTAAGTATAAAAGTCTAATCATAGAAGCGTGTCGCTTTTACCGCATATATGGTCACTCCATTCCTAGTATCTGCTCCGTGGTCAAGGGTATGTGACTTTACCTTCTCTTTTATTTTTAGATCATGCATAATTAACTCTTTCATATACAAATTTCCAACAATATCTTCATTCATTAACAGTCCAGCACTAATTAGTATTATTATTATTTATTACCTAGTAATGTTACATAGACTAAAAAAATTACAGATACTACTTATACTACTACTTATAGATTATTATAGATTATTACTACTACTTATAGATAAAGGTTCCTTAAGATTTACGTGATGAACACATCCACACAAAGGTGACATATCAAATAATTTATGCCAATCCGGATATCATAACCAAATGTTCGTTGTCTAATAATTTGCATATAACCCATCTCTCTGATTCTCTAGTCTCTGATTCCTAGAATCAATGTTTAATTCAACGTGATTAGAGACTAATACAAGACGCTTATTACGACAGACGGCTGCCTGGATACGTGGAGATTAATACTAACTGGGACTACTAGCAATGATTACGCAGCAATAGGTAATGCTGTGTTTATGAGTAGGTAAGTGGCATGGCACGTGGCATCATAACGAACAATGTATGTTATTAGTTGTTGCAAAACATTATTCGTATTATTAAGGTTAAATACGAAAAAAGAATACTTACAAGAATACTGTTTTCTATATCGCACTTCAGTTTTAGCAGCTTTTTTCCACATTTTTATTATATTTATATATGAAGAGGTATGCCCGTGGTTAATTACAATAATATCACCCTGAAAATTCTTAAGTCTTAATCTAAAATCTAAATTACTTAAAAAATTATATTTTTTTGTATTGTGTTCCCGTGATGATAAAAACTGAATTTTGATGAAATTGGTCAGTCATTTTCATTTTTTTTTTCATCCTTTTTTAAGTGAGTTTATCAAGTCAGACACCAATCTATTATTGATTGTCGATAAAAAAATTAGATATTTTCCAAAATCTTATCCCTATATTTCTAAAAAGTCTATACAAAATCATTTAAGATATTACATATGCAATAAACAAACAACCATTTTGATTAATTTTCTAGAACAAGATATTAAATTTAACATCAGCCATAAAAACCTGTTCTTACATTGTAAACTACAGTATACTCGTACGGCGATCCAAAACACTCAAAGTCCTCGTTGCTCGTACAGATTAGCGAACCTCCACGTGCCAATTGAATTTCAGTTTAAGTTTTAAACCCACCTATTGTCAACAGCACGTAGAAAATAAATGTCATGGCATTTTCGGTGTCCAACGTAAGCGCTTTACGGATGCGAGAAGGATTTTTCTTTTACGTTGTTGTTTGACCACCGCTCTTTGCTGCAAACATTCCTAAAATGGTCCTCTACTGTTCTTTTGCTTTTAAGAGGACGTTACGTTTCTGTAGTAAAAGTATCATTAGTAAAGTATCAAAATACTACTTAATATCAGCCTTTTGTGACTACAGAAACTATTGTTAACCATTTTCAAAAATCTACTTCAATCAAAGATTTTATAGCATTGGTTGATGTCCAAAGATGTATGGTATAGGCAATATGTATTATTGGACCGATTTACTGTGTAAAGTATGCATGTGTGCGAGTGTAAAATAAATATAAAACATAATGCAACTGTGAGTAATCAGTTTATTGAAATTAAATTGCCATACATAGTCGATACATATTTACAAATATCCATCCATCCATCCATCTATCCATCAGCCTTTGGAGGTCCACTGTTGGGCATAGGTCTCCCCTAAGAGGCGGCACTCCGCCCGGTCCTGTGCCCTGTGAATGCAGCGGTTTACATACATTTACACATATACTTACTTTAATTCCACTCCCTAATGCACACTGCAAACTACACCTATTCAATAAAAAAAGCCAAATATGCTATTACAATATGGTCTTCTATTTTCTTTCGATAGAATTTTAAATTCAACCGTTGTCAAAAGCGCGTCGAAATGTGATGACATTTCTAGGTCCTCCCCTAAGCGCTTTACAGCAACGAAACGAACAGAAAGGATTTTCCATTTCACGTCACTTATGACCAATTGTTTTAGGCAATTTTATCACAACTGGCTGCAACCCTTTTTATGGCTCACTGCTGGACATGGACAAAATAGGTAGATAACTAACTCACAAAATGCAACATTTAATTTAATATAATTTTCACACTTTCTAACTAGTTAAGAGAATTGTTAGAAATGTAACAGGGAAGGTCCACCGAAACCAGCAAAATTTTGAATGCGGTTGAAGGGGAGGAAAGCTTGGTAAAATCTGCTATTGATTAATGCATTGGTCTTTCCACCAGAAGTGGCCACATTACACACTCGCCTGCCATCTTGTTTGCTCGTGCTGATTACACACCTGCTGGCTATAAGCAGTTTACTGGCTGCCTAAACATTATTTACATATGCTACAATATACGTAATTCACGTACAGCAACTATTTACGTATGCTAATAGG
>DWQK01000389.1:0-21662 GCA_018231225.1 Noctuana stator
CATATGCTATTGGCTTTACGGTTTAACAGCTTCACCCAGCTCAAGAGACGAGCTCAATTTGAATTAAATACATAAAAAAGTATAAAAAGCAAGTATAAAAGTGTAGGTACATAATAACATAAAGTAAATTACATCAAAAAGGATACAATGAAACCAGGTTTCGGTTGGAAAACCACAGCTGTACCGTCGAGTAGGTACGAGTCACAATGTTCTTTTAGGTCCATGTCCACCCTTTATAACTACGAGTAGTTCTTGAAAGCCCTAGTTTTTAGTAACTAAAATATAAGAAAGGAACAAAGAAATCGCATTACAAAACCTTCGTAGTAAGCTCTTTGTTAAAGTTCATTACAAGTACTTGCAAGTAATCGTAAGATCAATGACCATTTCTAAAAATGTAGGTACATCCTCGACAAATCCGACCCGCGCCAGGTAAAATAATGAGGCAGGTAAAACTGAAGTGTACCGCGCCGGATCTAAGACCGTCTATGTTGCAGGCAGGTTATTTAACAAATAGGAGCGTACGAGAAGTTTGCCGATATGCATTTGGCCAGTGTGGCGGACTATATGTAAAGCTTGAGAACCATATTTGAAAGGAGATTCGAACCCAGCTGTGGGACAATGAAGAGTTGATAATGTCTCAAGAAGTAGACGAAAACGGCTGAACAAAATATGATATGACACGTGCTATTTTATCGAGACCAAACGACTTGATAATATCGGTTTACTGAAACTGAAAATAATTAGTTCTAAAACACCGCCAATACGCAAATACTTTTAAATACTTTAAAATGCCGATATTCTAATTAAAATGTGGTAGGTTAGGTTACTTAGCTACTAAAAAAAGATTTTACCTGACACAATACACGTTAGGTAAAATAGTTATTTAGTAGCAAACGTTTATAGGCCAACGTATTTTATTTGCATGAACATTATACCGCACGTACCATCTCGCAATTCTAGGGTAAATTAGAATGCACCCAATTCTACCACTGGTCAGTCACATCTACAATTACAATTGCACTGCTCGGTCACGCAAGCGCACGAATGCGCAGGCGCCGGTCCGCCGCGCCGCTCTCTCGTCCTTTTTGGACTTTTTTATTTTCACTCGTCTCGCTTTGATTCTTCATACTTGCGCTTGAAGCCGTTGTGCCGATGAAGCGATTCAGCCGCTTGTCAGTATCTAATAAGGCTTTTGACAAAGTATATTTAACATGCTCAATATTTATTTTGATGCGTACCTAACCTAAACTAACCTAACCTAACCAATGCGATAGTGCGGTGTTATAGCGATTTATTACTTTTAAAAACGATGAAAAAGTGTGTACCTAACAAACATTAAAGAGAATAAGAGAATAAAATTTCTTACGTCTTAAAGTCATGAAGAAAACATAACCTTACCTTACCTTAAGCTATTAAAAGCTTATAATCTAAGACTAACATCATCTGACATCACTGTTTTTTCATTAAATTCATTCACATATATTTATTTCACTTTATTCACTTACCATTTTGCATTTCACTTTTTCTTCTATGGTACCACGATCGAAAGGAAAACAGGATTCATCAAAAGCGTTAGCCAATCGCTACCACGAAAGACATGGCGTGCCAGAAAGGACACTTTTATAGTTATAAACATTGAACGTAACACCAAAGGTTAAGGATTTTTTGTTAAATTTATTCAGTCGTAATGTTTTATTGTATTACATGATACTTGTAGGTTACTTTTATATAACTTTTGTGTATGTTATTAATTATTATGCTTAATGCTTAATTATTTTTAAGATAAAATGTAAACCGAATTACTAAGTAGTAAAAACTACTCTAACACGAAGATCGCTATTAAAACGAATATACCTTTCTTTGATACCTACATTCAACTGTTAACTACATCAACCTTAATTGTTATCGTTAAACAGCTTTGGCCATTTAACCCACATCATAACTAACCCACATGGAGCAGCGTGGCCGACCATGTCTAGGTCTTGCCCCTCCCCCCTGATTTAAACTTAGGTACGGCCATGTGTATACAGTTACAATACCGTAATAATATCACTTTAGGTTCAGTGTAATTGTTATGTTGCATAAACCCTAAGCGTTCTTTTAAATAATTTAAATTCAAGTTTAGATCTATCTACTTTTTAACTTCTTAAGAATGAATGAATGAATGAATGAATGAATGCATTTATTGGTATAAGTATGCGTACATAAGGTTGACAGTAAAGAATACAATTACATTCCAGCATACTCTACTGGTAGAACCAGTACACATATACCAAAAATAAATATGTGTACCAGTGTACACATATTTATTTTATACAATACTAGCTGTACCCTGCCGTTACACCCGCGCTATAAATTGTAACGTAATGCTTTATAGGCTATAACCCTCTTCATGAATGTAGCTATCATAAACAAAAAGAATTTTTCAAATCCGACTTGTAGTTCCAGAGATTAGCGCGTTCAAACAAACAAAAAATCTGTTCAACTGTAATATATTAATATAGATAGATAGTATTAGCCGTTATTCGCACGAGCGCTTTCTTGACGCTTAAACAACCTTTATTTTTAACGTTTCGGGATAGACCATAAAATGACATGTCGGACGCCTTTTGTAAGCTGGGAGTTTACCGAAATGTTAAAAAAAAAGGGCGCTTAAGCGTCGAGAAAGCGCTCGTCCGAACGTGGGCTTAATATGTTTAGTTTGTGACCAATCACTTTTGTTTTTGGTACACAAACCCATACGTTAATACATTCTATCAAGAGTTTCTTTTGTTTTAGAGAGAGCAACGCGCCTGTAGAAGAGAGACGGATAGTGTTTGTGGGAAAACTAGAAAAGGACATCACTAAATCTAGCCTGAGAGCGCAGTTTGTTAGGTTTGGCCCAATTAATGAAGTGCGGCTTCATACTAAAGAGGATGGGTGAGTTCAATTAAATACATATTATTATAATTGAACAAACAGAATGACAATAAACGTGACAGATTTGTTTTTTTTTTTTTAATTTAAATGAGTGTAATGGAATCAGAAATAATTGTTGACAATTTTAAATGTAGAATAATAGATAATAAACTTCCATAGAACAATAATTGGGATTTATTGTTTTTTGTGAAAGTAATAGCTAGTCGGCGAATACTTTTGGTTTTATTTATATTGAAATGGGTACAAACAGTAACATTCTAAAATATAATTTAATAAAGGACTAGTTGTGCCTCCTAGTTTCACCCGCGTTAAGAATTGCAACGTAATGCTTGATAGCTTATAACTTTCCCTGATAAATGGACTATCTTACACTAAAAGAATTTTTCAAATTGGTCCAGTAGTTCCTGAGATTAGTGCGTTCAAACAAACTCTCTTCAGCTTTATATTATTAGTGTAGATAAACCAATTTACTGGCTTTAAGAACAATTATAAGTTTAACACCTATTTTATACATTTCAGGACCAGATACGGTTTTGTGACCTTCAAACGACAGGGAGACGCGTGGACTGCAGTAGAGTCCTCAAAGCTGTTCCCACAGTACGATGTCGGCTTCGGAGGCCGCCGGGACTTCTGCAGGCAGAGCTACGCAGATCTTGGTGAGTATAACAACTTTGCTTTCAAACGGAATACCACTGCCCAGTACCTCAGAACGTATTTAGACTTGGGTTCTTGCGAATATCATTATCAACATCAGCATCTGTGGATTGTCAGTATTATTTTTAATATCATCATCATCAGCATCCGTGGATTGTCAGCAATATTCTTAAATATCAGCATCAGCACAGCATCCGCTGATGTAGTAAAGACCTGCAACAACCCTGCATCAGGGTTTAATAATATGTAAGCTCAATCAAGCATGACCTGTTTTAAGTATCGTTTAATCTAAGAATCACTAAAACCGATTCTTTCACACTATTTTCCATCAACAGACGGCCTGGAAGCTAAGTATACAGAAAGCGCTTTCCACGGCCAGCCAGCACTCCCTGTGCGTAGGAACGACGACATGTCCTTCGAACAAATGTTGCTAGATATGAAAAAGAAACTAAACCAACGGAAATGCGAGAGACCACGCAATGATGACAGTATAGCTTGACATTTGCTTCTCCTTAGCCTTTTGTTTTAAAAAAATTCGGCGTTCGGCGGTTTTTTTTGTCACCTGTCAAACTGACAGTTCGATTCCCGCCGGCGGGTGCAGAGACGTCAAATCGCGTCGCCATTTTGCGTTCCGTTTTGTGCAATCGAAAAGACAATTCTTTTTGTTGATTTTCCGTTCGGAGATATTGCTCACACGAAGTACCTACCTTTCTTAGTTAAATTATTCTTTAAATATTTCTCTGTCACCAATTTTTTTTGTAAATATTAGTTTTTAGTATTATCTTTTCGGTATATAAATGTATGTAAACTACCTAACTTTCGCTAACACTACCTCTTTTGCTTATGTTATGTCGATAACATTTGTGAATTTGTACATAGTTATGTTATAATATATAAGTTGATACTGTGAAAGACTCGGTGCGTTAATTTACGTATTTAATTTAAAATTAGATTAGACTCATTCGATTGAGATTGCGTTTGCTTTTATAAGAACTTGGTTGTACAGGAAAGTACATTTCTTAATTTACGGTTGCCGTTTATCTATAAACTTTACTAGGGTACATACAAAATATTGAATTGCACAGATTAAACAACATGTACATAGTTTATATGTATTTGATCAAATGAAGCACATTTGAGATTTTTATAGAGGCTTATTGATACATTAATTTGAACAAACCAATGTAATTTGTAATCTGTGGAAAAATTAATGTTTGTAAAAGAATTTAAAATGTTCTTGAAAGTTTGCGAATTGAATAAACCTGGCCAATCAAGAAAAAATTAACTATATACATATAATCATATATATATACTATATAAATATAATATACAATATATAAATATATATTACAATTTGCTATATTTCTGAACAATATTGTAGTTATGTAGTAGTGTAACAAATCAAAGACTGCATTATTGTTAGCACAGCTATGGAAACTTGGGATTTTGAAGATAAAAATTATAAAATGCTAAGTTACTTTGTTTAAAAGGAGTATGTGGGTGGAAATTGTAACGAATAAGGTCGATGTTTCGCTATAAGTCGGGAAGACGGCCAAATTGTACTTTAATAACGAATGGATTTTTGGATCCTAAATTAAAACGTGGCATGTATTAAAAATATAAAAATGTACTGAAATCTTCCCTTAATTTACAAAGATTTTGCATGATATGCCGCAACGTTAAAAAATATATTTGTAGTATCATGTTTTATATGGCACTGAATAATGTTACCTGTCGACGAATTTTAATGTGCGATGCATCAAAGTTTGTGATAACTTTTGTTATGGTTGCTAAAATTAAGATTTACGTGACAGCTAAATATCTGGTTAACTGTTGCCTGTGTACAGGCCACATATATAAGTATATTCCTATATTCACTAAGTATATGTACTGTTTTAGGGTTTTGTAAAAGATAAAGCATTATTTTACTTCACAAGTTTGGTATTGAAGTTTTTTTTTTAAAGTACATACCATTTTTTAACAGCTAAGAAAATTTTTCAAGTGAATCACCATCAAACTATTGTGAGTTACTAACAAATTGGTTGAAATCGATGTAATGTGAAAAGTTACGAATATCAATCTGTTTGTGTAGATTATTTTCACTAAAAGTACGAACAGAATGACTAATACTTCAACCAAATGTTATGTAGAAAATGCTAAAATGAAGTTAGTTCGTGGCCAGCTGTGGGGCAGTGATGGGTTGATTATGATCGTGGGAATTGTAATGTTATTTAGTATAGTTTGCGATGTCCGGGGTCGGGTTAGGCTGTCGGCACACGTTACCTTTATTAAATACTGTTGAAAAAAGGTAATTCTCCTAAATAACTAACTAAAGTGAACGCTCTGTTATTTCATAATATAACATGCTATTTTTTAAATATCGCAAAATAACGCTATAAGGTTATATATTATGTAACGTTTTGTATAATATAACGGTTTCTTGTATAAATGCGTTTTTTAGTTTAGCAGTGATTTGATAACTTGTATGTTGCGTTAAAAAACCTTATTGAATAATATGCTTTTTAAATTGCACTTTTGTTGATTTTTTGTTTTTGAAAATAGTTTTTTTTTGTTATATATTATATAACTACATATAAAACTATGCAGATTGTAGTACCTGCAGATTGTATACTTGCACAATGATTCTTGCAATAGTAAGTACTTGTGTTTTGATGACGTTTAAGATGTCTGTTAATAGAACGAAAGAATTTTGTAAAGAATTTTTTAGTGTATAAGAGATTTATATATGTATATAAATGTCAAAAAAAAAATTGAAAATCATAAAATTGTGTTTGGCGATGAAAAATATTGAGTGCAGGTATAATGAAAAAAGCGAAATTTAACACTAATTTTTAATAAATACTAAACTATTTTGCTTAGAAAATGCTATTTATATGTAAAAATTGTGCCGAGGAATGCTTTTAATTGATGTATACTTTTACATATTATGTTTTAAATTTCTTCCTCAGCTTCTGTGTATCCCAGTGCCAAATAAACACTGCAAATTTGTTCCTATGTTGTAGAATACAATAAATAAAATACTTTAAAACAACAGAATTTTACTATAAACTATTTATTAGTCGCTTCTTATATGCTTTATTGTATTAACAACTATATTATATGTAATTATTATAATATATAGCTTTATTAAGAAAAGGGATGTTGACACCATTCTAAATTTATTCTCATAATTTAATTTGATTCCTCTTGTTTGATAAGTTATATTTTTAATTCGTTTGAAAACATTATATATTGACAGTTGACTTCTGAACTTATGAACTCCTAATTTCCATCTAATTATTTTTTTGACTACACATTTACATTTTTCTGCAAATAGGATATCTTTTACCTACTATGTTAATTGAGATACTATTTAATTAACTGTCAAAACATAACAACTACATACATTTTATATGAATAATAAAACGACGTCATATGACGTCATATGTTAGCAAATCTTTAAATATTTTGAATGATTTTCAAATATTTCAAACGAATTTAAAATGTTACTTAGTGATCAATGTGAATCAAATTTATAGACATTATTTATCGTTAAGTAATTAAACTTATATGGATATTTAAATAAAATTAAAATACATAATGGTGAATGGTGTTCGCATACCTATTGGTCGGTAGGAAAAACCGTTAAAATGGCATAGGTCATTGGGCCTAGGTTAATAAATTTAAGTGTACGCAGAGATAAATGAAAATAAGAAATGGAAAAGGAAATGTTGTATTTTCTAAGGTCAGCTGGAATCACGAAAAAATTAAATTGGAAATTTTGAATTGGAAAATTAAAATTAGAAGTTTTAATCCATTTGATGTTTAGAATAGCGTTGTTACTTGGGGTGTCTTTAAATTTTAGATTCTAGAGTAATCGCTGGATTTGGAGCATTCATCTTGTAAAAAATATTACATATTCACATTATTCACACTAAAAAAACGGAAATTAAATCGAGTGAACGGATAATTTCGGTTATTGGTCTTTTAAAAATACGTAAAAATAAAATGGCGCGTTTAAATAATCCACCTGATGTTTAACTAATTAATTAATCATTGTAATTAAAATTTTATATTGCCACTCTTCTAATCTTGTATAGTAATATGAGTCTAGTCATTAGAACTAGATGTATAAAGTTTAATGTTTAAAAGGTGGTCAGTTCAATAAAATTTGAACATCAAAATATATTTCAGGCAAAAAAAAAATTTTTTTTTACATGTATAATTTTTTTCCATTGGTAACATGGACAAAGGAATATCTTTTGTAAATTGAAATTATCAATATCATGATATGACAAATAATATACATATAACAAATTACTGTTTTAATTTATAAAGTTCGTTTATAAATTATGTACGGTGCTTGATATACTTTTGACGTAATTACGAGTAAGTACAATACGTAATTACGGGGAGACTACGGTTCACTTTAGTTTAATCGAATCTGTTATTAAATTTGAAATAAATACCGTTATAAAACGACCTGTACTCGCAAAAAATACATTATGAGTAACTTTTCTCATTTGTAAATTAAAGAAATAAAACAATTTTATAATGGTCCCAAAAAAAAAAATTACAACTGAGAGCCAAACTAACTAAATAAACAAAAGTTAAAGTATTGAAAAAGGTTGGGTTACCAGCAGTGCCGAAGAGTAGATTTTGGGTAAGCCGTTCCAAAAAATAAAACTCGCCACAATCAAAAAACCTTAATCTTCTAAAAAAGGATGCTACTGTCCCAATTTATGTATTACCAATATTCGATTTTTTTTAAATAAAGCGTAAGCAACTAGGAACATTTTTTCACGAAGACACGGTTACAAAATAATTTTATTATTTACTTTGAATTGAATATCAATGGGGCTTGTGGCGGGCAACGCGTCACCGCGACGCGGGCGTCGGCCATGTTTTTTTACGAGAACGTCGAGAACAATAACATAACACCACCCCCGCTCCCCCGCTCTAGCTAGAATAGCGGCACTAGTATAGTATTACATTATACCTCAATGTTATAGCTTCTATTTTATATCAGTGCTTACTTGCGGGTAAAAGACGATTAATTTGATAGAATCGAATCGCAAACGTTTATGGATTTATACAAAACAAGGCTGATGTATTGTAGTTTTTAGGAGCTTTACAGTTGCTTCCCTTTGGCAAAGGGCAGTTTGCAGGCGTCCTAATGGTAGATAGGTACATAGGTACTATTCATAGTACCCTTCAGTGTCCACGCAGTTATTTTTATTACTTTCCACAAGATGTAACATTAACTCTGACGCTATGTCACTTGTTTAAATTTGGTATCACTTTCGTTAGCCATATTAAGTAATTTTGCCAGGATATCTGTGTGAAACATGTTTTATACAATTAATAAAGAGTGTGACGGACGTGACCAATGACGTTAATTTTACGTTACGGTAACTGCCTTGCAACTAAATATATGATATGATTAAAATTATGTTCCTAGGCAATACAATATAGCACAATTTTCTTCAATTGATTTCTTATACTTAATAGAACAGTCACTACTTGCGAATTAATATTTCTATGGTGTTTGTATAAACCAAAAATTTTGTTTGTATATTATTTAACTGATACCTACTGTAACATAACCTTTATGTATGTATTGTACATGTAGCATGTAAGCATCTAGAATTTATATTAACTTTAATTTTCTAAGAACTAACTGTATGTAAATATTTATTTTCTTTTATTTCTTGTTTGTTATTTTTCTCCACTAATATTTTACACTGAAAAGACGGAATCGTCTTCATACAGGGTATTATTCCTGGCCAGGCATATTTTATTCTTTATCGTTTGTACAAATTCATGGTTTGTTTTTAATTGTGTAATCTGTGCGTACTACTAATTTTGAAATATTTCCTACGTTGTACAGATAAGTAAAAAAATCGAACTATTTACATTTAGAACTTAACATTCTGCCAACAAAATACTCCTATAACTTCGAACTGCTCTAGAATAAGTTTAGTCAAATTAATACTTATGAACTTATGATAATTAACTAAATAGATTTAAATTACCATTGCTTAAAAACATAAAAAAATGCCTTATAGAAATTGCTTCATATCAAATAAAATTAAAAACTAAACCTACTGATTTGATTATAAGATGTACCTTATCTATTACATTTGGTAATGAGATTTGATCTTTTGTTTCTATAGAATACACCATACTTCGAAAGTAATTAGCACAATATAATCATTTTGAATATAGGCAACAGTAGGTAAACACTTATCATATTATATGGGTTGCCAGTAGTAATGCTTGAAAAGTACCGTAAACTTCTGGAAATTACATATTTTTGAAATCGTAATGTTTCAATTCTGTTCTGTTATTTGCTAATAACAAAATGACGCGATCAAATCCCGAAGCCATTGTGGGAAACATGGGCGTACATTGGGGAAGAAGAAGGGAAAATATACTCTATGCCAACAAGTAGTGTAGCAATAACAAAAATCTCCCTCCCCCCCTCGGTACGTTCATGGTGGCAAAGTCAATTTTATTTTGTTCCGTGTAAGAACTATTACGTACATTTTAAAAGTCCAATTTTAATCGATAAATAGTTTTAGTACATAGGTACGAGATCGTATGGTTATATAGTTGCCGTGAAAATGTTTTATACGTAATGTTGTTGAAAATAAAAGTATTTTGATCACACTTGTGTTTTATTGTACTAACCATACATTATTTAGTTTATTTGTATTACATAGTGTAAGATATGTTCCCTTGACTATCATTATGTCAGTGAGTCGAGCTTTTTAAAGGAAGTAAGTAGAAAAAAACTAATTAACAATAACGAACAAATACGGTCATTAAATTATTTGAAGTTAAAATGAAAACTGACTAAGCTAAAAATTTATTACTTAAACTATTCAGTCATTTATTTTGGATCCTTTTTCTCTCAGTATACTTAATAAGACATTTAAAAAATATTGATGGAAACAAAAACTTACCTTTATAATTTTTGGTAACACTTGCAGTGCGTAACACAGATTTGCGCGCGCCATCTATGTTCATTAGAGCAAGACTTGACAAGCATTGTTAACAGCGACATCTAGTTTATTGCAAGAAAACAAAAATGTTTTGTGTTCCATGTAGATGTCGCTAATAGCGATTGTCAAGATTACAGAGACAAGCACTAGAGGACGCTGAAAAGCTCTTTAAACAAATTTAAGCAGTGTTACGTTGTATTGAAGTGCAAAAAAGTTGTTAGTATTTTAACATTACATAGTTAGGTTACATTATATTGGCTTCTGGTTACCTCGATTGTCGGCACGACGGTACGACTACACTGAATTGGTAATAATAAATTAATATTTCCGATAAATGGGTACTGTAGTCAGGTAAAAACTTTACGAGGAAATGATCTCAGAGCATTGTTTGGTAGGTACCTACCAACCTATCTAATCACTTGTTATCATCATCATCAACCTATCACGGTCCTACTGCTGCTCAAGATTCTCATCTTAATTAAGAGAAGTTCAAAGAACCACGGCGAAGTGTTATGTAGTCATGTAAGTACCTACACACTTTTTAATTGCAATTAACCCTCTAGAAGTAATTGTACAGAAAAATTTCGTCGTAACAATTTAAGTAGGTAACTAGTACAAAAGTATGAATATAGATCGTAGTGAATATCCTTTAAAATAATAAATCCCTCAAATCCCGCCGTAAAGCAAGTCTTGTAGAAAGCACATGAAGGAATGTTTCGGTTTGGGACAGTTGCTGCCCGACACACTATATTTGAGACGACGAGATGAGTAACGCTTATACTTACCTACTAATAGGTATTCTTAAATGCAGTCTCTTTTCGAATGTATTAAATTTAAAAGTACCTATATGAATGTCAATAGTTGATGGCTCTCTGACTTGACTTGTGATAGTTCAAATATAATAAATATTATCAACAATAATATAAAAATGTTGGATCTACTGAGCTGTCTAACATCAGTTTTGTTAAGAACAAAATGATTTTTTTTTGTAATAAGAACTTATTGAAATAAAATGAAATATGCCCCACCTGTCCCCTCTGCTTGCCGTGACACGTCATCATGAGCACGCGGCGGCCCTCGTCCTCTTGCGGCTTGCTCCTGTCCAACAACAGTTACATATTCTGACTTGTCACAAGCGAGTAATATTTCACGAACAGATTGTCTAAGGGCCTTGATTTTACGAATACAGAACTTCAACGATCACTTAATGATTTATATCGTGTCGCGTCGCGTCGCATCTCTGAGGACAACGGGTAAGCCATAGGAAATAACCAAATCATAACATACAGTTCACACAAGGAATATTAGTGTTTGATAAATTTATCCCAACGAAAGTTGAGACTGAAAAAACGCACTAAATTAAAAAAAAAGAGGTGTGTAAACAGTGCCTATAGGCCTATTTTGATCGCTACTAAACATTTCATTAGGTTTTATTGCATTTTTTATGTAACTTAGAAAGAGGAAGGGGCCAAGAATCGAACCTTGCGGGACTCCCTTGTCATATCGTAGCTTTTGGGACAGCTCTTTGTTTATTATAATATTTGTGTGTTAGTGATGGCCTGGGGGCAGACCTGGTGTAGCGCAGCTCGGCGCAGCGCTCCTCGTCGCGCAGCTCGCCGGCCAGCGACAGCGCCAGGTGCTGCGTGGCGGCCAGCTGCGCGTGGCAGCCGTACGCGCCCAGCGCCGCCGCCTCGGCCTCGCGCTGCAGCGTGTCCAGGCACAGCCCGCTCCACGCGTTCCGGAACCTGCGCACGCGCACCGCCCGCCTCCCCCCTCAGACACCTTGCCGCGTCCTCATCGCGCCCTTACCGCGCCCTTACCGCGCCAGCCCAACGTTCCAGGGGTTCAAATCCAATTTTTTTTTATCGTTTATGAGTAACAAACGAGCATGCAGGCCACCTGATGTTAAGTACACACTGCAACCCATGGACATCTACGGCCTCGAGTACGAGAGAAATCCTATCTGACATCATACACGAAGGCGTTGTCACTCACGAGGACTGAGATGGTCGCCTCGAGTACAGTGTGTTCGGCAGCAACCATCCCCAACCAAAACACAATTACTTGCTGCAAGACTTGCTTTACAGTGGGTTATGAGCAGCAAAAATTTAAATGATAAACTTAGATTTCTATTCCCGGTGTGAGTCCCCGTGGCCACGAATGCGTGTCGTCACTCAAGAAAGTGTGGGGCTGTGAGTGAAGCTTTATTATTATAATTATTTAACGATACGATCTGCCACAGTGCATAATCATGACCACAGGCACCGGTGAGGGCACTGCAGGCAGGAAATTAAAGTCACAGTGGCACAACATAAAAGAAATGTCTGGTCTGCTGAGCCACTCGATACAAGGATTACTGTTAATATAATGCTGAAGAGTTTGTTTGTACGCGCTAATCTCGGGAACCACTCGACCGATTTGAAAATTTCTTTTAGCGTAAGATAGTCCATTTATCGAGGAAGGCTACAGGCTATCGAGCATCACGTAATCCGCAGGGCGCAGCTGGTGAGTTGCAAAGAGCAAGAAGCGGACTCGCCTGCCATATCCGTACACGTCCCGCACGGGCACGAACTTGTCGCGGTACACGGTGTCCAGGTACCACTGGAAGCTCTTGCACTGCAGCTTGTCGCGCAGCACGCGCCGGTGCGTCACGTCGCCGACGCGCGCGCTCTTCTGCGCACACGACACGCACACGGTTACGCACACACCCGGCTGCACGCGCACGCGGTGGCGCCGACGCGGCCGCTAGTGCTACGAATAGCATTGGCGGCCGCGTCGGGGCGCCCGTTGCTAGTTGGCCGGCCAGTGGCAGTTCCGTCGAAGGAATTTCGAGCCGACGTCGGCGGTCCATCCACACGGAAGTGGATCATAAAATTAAAAAACTCAAAAACTCAGTTTTCTACTTTTGTTTTTTTTGGTAACAATTAAATATTATAATATGCACTCAAAAAGTGCTTGGAGCCATTTAGAATTCTGTATAGGACGTCTTCTCGTTGGCTCCGGCGGGACGGAATGGCTAACGTGTGGACGCTTTGCCGAATGTCGAAGCCACCGTCGGGGCCGACGTTGGCGCCGATGTGTGCAGCCGTCCTTGAAGATAGTTAATAACAATATCATATTATTTGTACACTTGATTGAGGAGAGTTTCTTCCGCCGGCTTCTGTCTCGCGGGTTCCCTTAGGCAATTTTAACTTTGAGTATGTAGTGGTGACCATTCACATAAATAAAAATGATGAGTCACCCGCAGGTCAGGTCGGTGCAAGTAGAACAGCTCCGCGTAGTCGTCCATCCACACCTCGGCCATGCGCGCCGTGTTGATTCCTGCGACGACACATTAAGCCCTTTAAGGCAATACACTCAAAAATTACAGTCAGTAAGCAAGTGTCGTGGCAAGCGCTCGGGTGTCGGTCGGGGAGGGTCGCTGCCGGACACGCTGTACGAGTCGAGGCGATCGCAATCAGTCCTCGCGAGCAGCGACGCCTCCACGCGTTACCCCAGATAGGACTTCTCTTCTATTCAAGGTTATTGGGTTGCAGCGACTACTTAAGCTCCGGTGGGCTGCATGCTCGTTTAAAAAGTAAAAAGTGTGTAGTGACCGTGCGTGTCGGTGTGCGCGGGCAGTCCGTACGGGTGGAAGCTGCGGAACACGTGGCCCACGCGAGAGCACGGGATCGTCTCCAGCGTGCCGCCACCTGCAAGTTGCACAACTAAGTCATTTGCGGTAGCGTTGTGTTATATTCAACACATAGTACATTGTGAGCCCGGTGCATATGTTATATTTAAATCTGAGAGCGTTTTAAGTCCGGCGATTATTGTAATATTGAACATGCAAAGCTTTGTAAATCCGGCGCATATTGTTATACTAAACACACAGTACATTGTAAGCACGGAGCATTTTGTTATATTTAAATGTGTGAGCGTTGAAAGCCCGGTGCATATTGTTATACTTAACACGCAGAACGTTGTAAGGCCAGTGCGTATTGTTATATTGAAATATGAGAATTTTGTAAGCCCGGGGCGTTATAATTTGAGGGTATTTCCACGACTGCAGTACTCCGAGCAAATCTTCATCATTCCTTAGAGCCCTTAGACAATATGATGCAGGCATTACACTTTTAACCACTCCCAGAGGTAGTTTCTGTCGCTGCGTGGTGCACTTCCATACTCACACTGCCACACTCGGAAGGACATCTCGAGGTTCTCGCCCCCCCAGCCCGCCATCTGCTCGTCGTACGCGCCCAGCTGCCAGAAGTAGGCGCGCTCCATTGCGAACAGGCCTCCCGCCATCGTGGGCGACCTGCAATTATACATTGTCCCATAAAAGATTTTCCAAACTTCTAGCCCTGAAGGATTGAAAGACGGGAACAAAGTTTGTATGGGACGTGACTTCTTGATTTCTAGTTCTAATTAATTATGCAAGAGGCAAAGTTTGTATGGGACGACGTGTTTCCTTGGTCCAATTAATTACGAAAACTACTCGTACGAAACGAAGTGGCGGGCGTAAGCTAGTGGCGAACAAGGTCGTCCTCTATTGGAACACTCACCAAGTAGGCGCTATGTCGGAGCCGCGTCTCTTCTTCTCTCTCTCCGGCACGTCCACCCACGTGAAGTGGCCAGTGAACGTGAACCCGCCCACCTGCGAGGTACCACGGGGATAGCGTTACCATCATTGTACTTACTGTATGCATAGATAGAGTTAGTACAGTGCGCTTGGCCGCTCTATTCTCTGTTGAGTCCATTACGTCCATCTTACACACAGAAAATAGGCTTTCTTTTTTAATTTTTATCGTGACGGTAGTTGACGGTATTGCTGTGTACGGCCACAGATCAACGATAACATAGAGAAGTCAAACCTATGGATATTTGTACTCGTATATGAAGACGTATTAAGTTTCTAACATTATGCTGCATACATGTCCAATGTCCATACATTTGACAGGTTTGACTTCTCCATGTTGTTGTTGCCCTGTGGACGTACACAGAATATATTTTGTGGTAATACCGTCACGGTAAAAATTATTAACTACCCCAATAGCAACAGCGAAAATGTTAGCTTCTAAATTTAAAATTCTTAGTAACCGACAGTGCTGCCACTTGATAGAACTAAAAAAGAATTAGAAGCCCATTCAAAGGTATCTAAGGATAAGAAAAATTATAGCAGTAATGTTAGAAGCTTTCTGCACCAAACCAGAGAAATATTCACACCAGTTTTACAAAATTATTAGTTGTAGCATAATGCGGAACAATATCATAATCATAACAATGCGATATTACCTTTAAATGTTATTAAATAGCCCAATACATAGCAGACACTTTTTAAGATGAAAAATCGTGAAAACTACAATCTCTGTTCCATAAAAATATCTAATCCTCACCTAGAAAAATCATTTTACACACTGTAGTACTAAAAATGTAAATTAACCTAATAATACTTATTCAATAATCCACTAAAAACATTATACTGCCATCCTTAAAGTGAACCGGGATATTAGTAAGCCGGATGCACGAGAAACAGCGACTTTAGAGCATGCGACGATGAACCGCATGCACGGTTTAGACTTCAGTCCATGCGATGAGTGACCCGCATGCAGTCCTGCTAACAATTTTGACCTGAAAATGTTCAGCCGCTTCTAGTTGGAAGGTGGATTGGTCCACGACGTCTATTAGCGGTGTGAGGACAGCGTCCCGCTTGTGCCTTATCCTCTGGAGCAGCGGTCGCAACCAGTCAGTGTTGCCTTCGCAATGAGCGTCCAGGAATACGAGGACATCGCCACGAGCCGCTCGCGCGCCCCGCATCCTGGCTCGCATGAGGCCTTGCCTGCGAATACGACGACTGATACAGATGGAAATGTTGAGGGTCGTGAGAGAATCACTAGAGGAAGAATATAAACGCGACTTAAGAAGCAATCTGTCCGTCATTCGTGGATGTTGATTTCAGTAGCAAATAGTGCAAGTTCTATGAGATTATGCTCTTAATACTAAGGGTAGTTAAAGTTCTATTTTATCACTAAGCAAGAAAATAAAAGGAAACAAGGAATACAAAATAACTAACCACATAAAATTAAATAGAAACAACGCACGTTATAAAAGTAAAACCATAGTTAAACATGAACATGAATGGGAAAACTAAAATAGTAAATGAATAAAACGAAGAAAACTGACCAAAACAAAAGAATTCCAAATGTAGAAAAACGAAAACTCCTATAAAATAAAACAAGACACGCTGCAACTGAAAATAAACGATAAACTAAAATATATTTAGATACAGATAGTTTTCCTTCAAAGTTGCTTTAAAAATGGGTGTATCATGAAAGTGATAAGGCGATAAAAATAAGCGCCATTAAAAAAGTTCGAAACGTGCAAGCTGCCGGTAACACGTGACTACAACACGAGAGCGTGGAGTGGAGAAGTGTATTTATAAAACCACGGTGCAAACAAACTATGAAATACACTGATTTCAGCTAATTGTGTGCATTATACATTCACAGTTTTCCCATTTTCTTATCGTCACGTTAGTAAAAACGTACTTAATTATGGTATGGACATAACGAAATTTAACAAATTTATTTTGTTATGGATTTTCAGAATAAACTGCATCTGATACAAAATATCCTAAAAACAGCAATAAATTTTTTTAATGAAAACAATATTAATTTGAATCATACAATTAATGATTTCAACGCGTGCAATATCTACACTCTAACATCAGTCGTACCCCTGGGAAGCACACGGGCCGCTAGCGCCCTCTACAAAACCCATTCCATTGGCACCTGAAAAGTGGCAGGGTCTTGGACGCTGTAGTAAAAATTGGAGGCTTCGATGACATCTATGATGGGCACCACGACTGCATGGGGGGCCTCCTTGATCCGCTGCAGCAAGGGCCGCAGCCAGTCCTCCTGGCCTTCGCAGTGAGAGTCCAGAAACACCAACACGTCGCCGGCCGCGAACCGAGCGCCGACGAGACGCGCTTGCGTCAGACCGACACTGTTGGACCACGTATCACACTTACAACTAGTTGAAGCAGAGTGTCAGATGCTGCAGGAGCCGTTGTAACACACATACAATACATGGCTGGAGATGAGAGAGGTTAAGTAACAGAACAATTAATACTAGTACCAGAGAGTGAACTAAGAAACGTAGAATATGGGCATGAGAGAGACTCATCAAATTTGAAAAGAAATGAGATCAATTAAACGTAGCGTACTGATAGAGTAGAAGGGAAGAGAAAATTAAAGAAAGGAGAAATATTTTAGTTAGTGAATAACAGTAGGAATCCATTTGGTGAATTTCCAGTTTCCATTTTTAAGAATCCAATAAATGTATGCGAAGAAGACGGTAACTGGTCATTTTAACATTAAAATACTTAATCAATTTGTCCCTATAGATAAATAGTAAATACGAGTACACACTAGAGAGTTCCCCGTGTACTACTGAACCTAAAATGACCACCTTGAACAAACCAGATTATTCTACATCGTAAATGAACTACAATGATGTAATAATTAGGCCTTTCACCTCGAACTCATACAAATTGCCGGTCTCATACTGTAAGGTGTCCTCTTCCAACATATCTATGATAGGCGTCAGGACAGCCGTGCGTTTCTCTTTGATCCTCTGAAGGAGCGGTCTCAGCCAATCGACCACCACCTCGCAGTGGGAGTCTAAGAAGATGACGACATCAGCGGTGGCGTTCCGACAGCCCGCCTGTCGGGCTTGGGTCAGGCCTATCCTGGGACCAGTCTCTTTTTATAGGAGAGAAGTAGCTACTAGCATGCAACACTTGCTGTTCAAATGTCACTGCGATCGATAGACGTCCATATTACCGCAGTCATATCTAACCTTGACTATAGACGAGTAGCGACTCTTAAAGACGAAGATAATCGCTTCATACTCAATTCTATCGGCATCCACACCTATCACAACTGCAGTACGATAGTAGAGTGATTTCTGTGCGGATTTACCACCAAGACTCCATTCAGTTCACTTATAAAGATGGCTGCCCCGTCCCGTGTTAGTGTAACCGACGGCGCGGCAGTCGTCACTCCACTAGTCTGGTGACAGCATAGTCCAAGTATTGTTTAATAGCATATACGTACTAACTGTGGCCGACGCTTCGCCCACGCTAACTCCCTAAATTCAGCTAATTGTACACATACCGATCAGGCAATCGTACAACCCGCACGAGATCCGGCGGCAGTCGCGTCCGGATGTAGTGGCTCAGTTTGCCCTTTAGCTCCGGCAGCGTAGAGTTGTCGTCCACCAGAATGATCTCCTTCAGGTACACGAAAGGGGACGACGGGTCCTGGCCCGGGTAGCCTGGAATTGTGGTTTGGGTTAGGTACACATCGATTAACTAAAGCTGCCATGTTTACTACCTTTTTTCTCCCAGTCTACCTTAGCCAAAAGCCGCCTAAAACCAACGAACCATAAATATCTTGCAATAGCTAATTGTGTCAAGTAATATACTTTATCTCACCCAAAGTCATAGTTCTTCCAGTCTCCCTATCAACATAATTCGCTCTCGAGTACCACGGCTGGTCCCTCCTAGCGCTGTTGATCACACTCCAGATGGTGCGTACTACCACTGAGTACGGCTCATTGTGGAATATCAAGATAACTGACGCGGACGGCAGTTCTGCATCGTAGAGGACTCTTTTGCAGGCTGGGTTACGGTAATCTGAGGTGAGGAATTTCTATCATGCAAACATGCAGGCCACCGGATACTATATAGTAACTATGACCCATGGACACTTGGATACAGGTCATATTATTATATGGATGAGTTGCTACTCATGAGAATTGAAATGGTGGCTCTAATAGTGTCACCGGCATTTACCTTCACCATCCGATCGCTTGGATCTTGACGTTTGCATGCTCACAGTGCCTGAGGACTGTCTAGCATATTGAAATACATAACGCACCACTATTAACCTTCGGCCCTGGAGAAGTATAAGATTATTCCCTTACTCATCTTCACTCTCTTTCTGTTCTGTCAAATGCTAAACATTAATTAATTACATTCAACATCATGTGGTCCAGTTTTCTAGCCTTATTAAATTATAATTGTACTATAATTGTTATAAAGGCACCAATTTTTATGTCCAAAGAATTAATTATAAGCATCATAATAATTTTGAAATGCAGCACTTTCAAATACCATACATCTATAGGCTTTGAATGCATACTAATTTCACGGTGCTAGCTGTAACTATGTCACTCCGTTGTGTTATAACAGTACAAGTGAACACTGAACGAAATTAGTACAGCCGGTAATTGAAAATAAATTAAGTTGTGATTGATTATTCTTTTTGTTCATGGTCTGTGCGATTATGCATGCACTATTGTTCTTACAATCATAATTTTCTCAGCTTATTAATAACTTAATACTTGTTTCAAGTGTGCCCCGATTCTTTTGTTTTTTTTTTTTGACATTTAGCTTCACGTAAAGCCCACTGGATGGGCCAAAAAAGAACATCTGTTATGCTAATGCAGAGCACCACTCAGACTGTTTTTAAACATTTAAACATATATGATAGAATAATAAAAAACATCACATACAGTCTACTTTTTCTAGTAACTAGTGCTACAGTTAATCTAAGTTTATTTGGAAAATAAATCAATGCTTGATCTACAAAACCATTTTTGCTATTCCGAGCACAATCCGCCTCATTAACATAAACTAGCATCATTATCTAGCTCAGATCACGCAACTGCAACGCTACTTGCATCCAGCAAACAGTACTTATCAATTATAACAGTACTTAATGCTTAACACAATCAAACCGAACGCACCTTTCAGCGTACGGTTATACGCTATCCTGTCGCTTAAATACACATTTATTGCCAGTTTCTTCTCTGATTCCTCGCCGAGTCTCTTCGCTTCACCCACGAGATGCGCCGCCACTCCTCCCTCTCCCAAACCGGGAATTATGCGAGCCTCATCCTCCAAAATCTGCCTTTCATACTCTTCCTCCTCTGGACTTAAATACTGGGCGCGCGCCGTACGCCTCCCACCCCGCCATCGCTCGAAACAGCACAATAATGTCACAACTATCACAAGAAATATCCCTATTTTTACAGCGTGATAACACTTCCGTACGGGCAAATTCATTTTTTGTTATTATTTTTAACGAAACCGCGTCTCGTACGACCGCTCGCGGTCTGACTTTGACGTGTTTGATTTTGAATTGACGTTGACATTTTGCGGTGTTTACAGTGCAAGTTTTTAAACAGGAAGGCAAAGCATAAACATACGTGAAGCCTTATCTTTATTGCAGGCTATTTTTTTGACCACTTTTGCAACGTTAAATAGCTTAGACGGCCAAGTTTGTTAATAATTCCTATTGTATAGAACAATTTCAACCACAGTCTATTCAATTATATAGTTTGTTTTTACAGATTTATTTCAGCAATGTTTTGCGTACTAGTTATGATTCCCTATCATAACCTAAGGCAGAGGGATCTTTCATGGCTACACTTTCAGTTGCAAATTTCTAATTTGTAGACTCTTCAAGCGCAGTACACTTATGTAATATTATTAAACAAATTTTTCCGGACTTATTATAAAATAAGAACGAAAATAAAACGAGGTTTTATATAATTTTATAGTATATTGATTTGCAATATAAAAAGAAATATTGATCAGTGCATTTTATACAGATCATTTTTTAAATACAAAAATTAATTTAAAGTAACTGGAATGTCAATTGTAGCAAAACACACTTAAATATAATAAATAATAATTTTTTCAAGCTAACTAAAACAATACTAAAATTTAAAACTTTCTTTCATACTCTGCTATATAAATGAGTAGGAATATGAGCATAACTCATTAATGTTGCCACTAAAATCTTACAAGAATAATTTTTTTACTGATGTTCCGAAAATTTACGTTAAAGAATTTTTTAATTTAAAATACAATAATATATAATTTTTATTTAAAACACATTAAATTACGAGTCAGTTAAAAAATCAATAGTCATAATTTAACTAATTGTCAGTAATTCTATATCTATAACGTAATAAGTTAAAGATAATTAAAACATAAATAAAATCGGAGACCTACATAATACTAGTCGATCG
>DWQK01000390.1:0-21661 GCA_018231225.1 Noctuana stator
GGCGCTTTCTTTCAACACTTTGATAGCGACCACCTGCTCTCCCGTAGTATTTCGTAAAACCCCTGTCAAAGCAAACATACAAATTTAAAAATAGATTTTTTCTTTTAAATCTTTTCAATAAACTCGTGGTTTGTCGTCTCGAATATAGGTAAGTGTCTAATCTGATTGAGTGGTAGGTACTGGTAATAACTTTTGATCTATATTCTGCACTGTTAATTTTTTTACCATAAGGTACTACTTCCTCAAGTTATTTATATTAGTAACATACATAATTGTACCTTTATAAACTTTTCCAAAACATCCTTCTCCGACTTCTTCAAGAAATGTCAGCGCGTTTCTGTCTAACAGAGTCACTTGTGGTTCGCTGGCGTCAATGTTGTGTTCGGCGGAGGCCGGCACCACGCCAGGAGCCCCGACCATGCCGGCTCCACAGACGCCGTACTGCGGGTTCGTTATATACCGTTCAGCAAGCAGAGGTTCTCCAGGTCGTATACGCTATAAACATAACGCATACTAAGCAAAAGGACCCAAAAGCACGCGAAACATGCAGTGTGTTAAGATACCGTAATTGATTTAAACTAAAGACATCTTTAAAATGAAATCTTAACATTATGTCATGTGAAAGTAACCTTGTTGGTATAGGTAGGTAGTAGGTAGCAGTTATAATTAACTCTAATAGGAAATGACTCCACAGAGTCCAAAGACCTACGCTCTACATTTTTACTTTAATTTAATATTCTACATACTTTATTAATTACTAACAAATTACAAAAGCTTAATTATTTTAGTCTGTTTAATGGATTTGCATGACCCGCCAGTCAATGACATTATGGATGGCGTCCCATAAGTCTCATCTCATTTAATTTACAGAGGATGCGCGTATGTCAATTGTCAATAGAGGATTCACCGCATACCGTGAATGCATGCAATACAAATGAAAATGACGATCGTAAAACCATAAACCATCAGGTGCGAAAATCAATTTTGCTTTTCATACCCATATTATATTAAAATTTCAATGTATACCTAGCCTTCGATACAAAAAAAAACAGTAAGTTACATTAAATTATATAAAAGTTTATTTAAATTAAGAATTCTCTATACGTAATCGATTAAAATATTGAATTAATCTAATTAGTAGATAATTTAAAAAAAATTGCTAAAAAAGTCACTACTGCTATAATTCCTATACTTTTAATAGGATTTTTAATTGATCTTAATGCTACGACAAAATTACCCTTTTCATTATTAGTTTTCTTTTTACTTGTTTCATACGTGGTAGAGATCATAAACTTCGCCTGGGGAGGTACCTCCGCCGCCCGCATAACCCGCTGTTAATTAAGTCTTGTGGAAAGTACCTACTTGTGTTTCGGATGGGGAGGGTGGAAACACGGACACACTATCTGAGACAACCATTTTAGTCCACGTGAATAGCAACGCCTCCATGTATGATTTCAGATAGGAAATGTCTCCTATTTGAGGTTTGATGTCAATGTCCATGGGTTACTATATGACTACTTAAAATCAGGGCGGCCTGCATGGTCGTTTGCTACTTATAAATATAAAGAAACTTACCGGTTTAACTTTTCCGTCAACGACGCATATTTTTCGCTTGATGTAGAATATGGCAACTGAGACTAACAATAGGAAAAAAACGCCGCCCAATAACGCTATGCTAATAATTATTTGAGCGTTTTCTCCGGTGGCATTCCCGACTACAGCTGTATCACTTCCTACTGTTGCTTCGGCGTAAATTTCACTACTAACTAGAGATTTTGGCACCTATAAACAAAATTTTACAATCAATAAGTAAATAAAAATAAGTTCTACTACATCTCTTTACAATCTTTACATAAATGTTTATTTCGTTTAATTATGCATAGATTAATGTAATAAAATAATTAAAAAATCTAATTTTACGCTACGCGCCTTGAACATAATAAAATAGAAAATAAAATTAAATAACGCTATCTGTTTTAGAAAAATTGGTAATTTAGTGAAATGGTGACTGAAATCACCTAATGTAAAAAAGTGTAACTTTACGAAGGCCTTTCGTAGTTCGTTCGCCGCGAATAAATATTATTGGGCCTGTCTTTCAATTTTGGTGACATCAGCCTACGTTATCAGTGCTGACCTAACATGAATATTTATCAGTTACGATGGAAAAACACTGATTTTATTTGCAATCCCATCGAACGTCCCACGGCATGTGCAGGACTCCCAATCAATACTTTCGTTGATAAACTCATATTGAACGGCTATTCGCTGGAGTCGATTAGAGTGGGCTATGATTTGGTTGATTTAATTTTCATTAATTTTTTATTCGTTTTGCGGAAATTTAGGCCGAACAATTAGATAGGAAAATTTAAATTAATATTCTAAAAGGCAGGCACACATCTGTCTGCCTGGCAGTATCTAAAGGTACTAACGTAACTAGGTAAATATGATTGGAGCAAGACACGAGAGACATGATAATATTATCATCGCTTATACCTATACACATAAAGTGTAATCAAGACGAATGAACTCACTTGTGCTGTGGGTAGCAGCAACGGATTTCTGGTGTCGGCGGATCCGTTGGACGTTTGCGGTGGTCGGACGTTGTGGATTGCCTTTGGCGTCAGTGGCACTGAAAATATAATTCAATCTATTAGGTACTTATAAAATCAATTGAGTAAGCCATGATCTTACGTACTAACTTATGAAAAAAAGTAGTACTTTCTTTCATAAATTAGTGGTCGCGCTTCGCTTGTCTATAGAATGTTCCATCTTCGTTGAACTTTTCGAATAAAAAATATAATAAAAAAGGGGGGAAAATACATATAACAGGACCTCCTCCTTTTTGAAGACTGTAATAAAATGCAATGTTGTTTAGGTTTCTATGCAAGGTTTCGAGTCTCTCCATCTACCTATTTCTTGACGAGATTTATGAACACAGACATAGGGAACATTAATATAAATATAATAAATAAATAGTCACCTGTACTTCGCGGACAGGTAGCTCCATCTTTGGGAGGTTCTGCATTTGACGTACAAATGCAATAATGAACCGTTACGTTGTGTTGCAAGCAAGCCGCTTCTTCACCACATGATGACTTTTCGCAGCTACCGCTTATGAAATTAACTGCAAAAAATTCAATTTGGTTAGCAAATTATATTTAAGCATTTAAAGGATGTACGGCATTCAGTTATGTAGATGTAAGAATATTTACTTCCTGACTTCTGCGTTGGTGACTGCTTTGGCCTGGCTTCCTCCCGCGCTACTCTTGCTAACTTGTGTGTTTTCTCACGGTTGGACTGAAACAAATATATTTAAAATAAGAAAATACGGCTACAAAATTCCATGCCATTTCCATCATGCCATGGCAAATGTGACAATGGAGGAAATGTTTAGATTGAACTGTGCTTACACAGCACAATCATACAATCAATAATTGTTCCTGGCTTTAGAAGTTTTCATAGAGTCATTTGACTGTGTAAAATGTGTGTTTTTGTGTGATTAATTAGAAATCATAGAAAACAAAAAAGGGTTTCCTCTCAATACTCGTAATCACGTTGGAAGTTAATCTACTTGTGTGCTGCGTACAATTCATTATGATGTATAAGACCAAGAAATAACTATTCTAGGACTTCCCGCAACTAGTCTCTCATATCAAGCAGCACTTAAACAGAGTCTTACTGTAAATTAGAATATATTGTAATGATGATTAACATACGCGTGCTGAGAGGTAACCTACTAATTACCATCTATGCCGCCAGTACGTACCGGTGTAAGTAATTCTCTCAAGTAGAGTGCGCTTGAGTGATGTACCTATAGGTATCTATAGGTATAGATAGATATTTTAAAAGGTTGAGGTGACGTGTTAAAAAAAATCGTATTTCAGATTTTGCAAGTTAGTCTGTCAAGGAGACTGTGCTCTTAATAAATGACACACATTTTGGAGTTAAAACTATTATATATACATCCTTTTTAGCTCGAAGTCGGTTTCCAATTTTACTCATGTATTTTCATGTTAAATTAGTAAGTACCACGCATTTTTCCTTAGTTTGTCGCCACACTCGTATTCTAAGAGTACAGTAGATATGCACATACCTAATATGTATCTACGTTTTCGAAATACAGAATTGGATGATGCGTTCTACCTGATCAGACCCAGGCAGTATGGCAACCACATTAGAAGTACAATACAAGAAATTATTATAACACTATTTAAATGCAATATAACTAATTGTAGTTGTGTGTTATCTGTGGAGCGTGGAAGATGCTCGACGCAGTTATTTTGGACACCTTATCGTGAGCGAGCCGCACTCCGATGCTGCTTGAGGTTACAATAAATCAATAATATCATATACATAAGAGAGTAACTGGTATAAATTCACAGTTTACGTCCGTTTTAGTGTCTATATTTATGACAGAATAAAAACGAAGTTATGTGGATGATTTGAGCTACTTTTAAACTATTTGAGGGTAGAGTTATCGGATTAGGGATACCGTTATTTATAGTATAGGTTTGGTATTATATTATATTATATACCTTGTACATATATATTCTATGATCTAATTATTTGAAATCTAATTTGTATATAATGGCTAGAGATTGTTTTGGTGTAGGAGACGGTGGTATAGGGTTTAGGATATAGTATGCACCTCAACCAAAGACGAGAAACTTTGTAATTTTCTTCATTACGAACTATGTAATGTACCTACATGATGTACGTTTTCATCCTTCTTTCTAGGTTCATGTTAAAATTTAATAATAGGCAATAGTCCACTGGTGGATAAGGTATTTTTTCACACATATTCTCCATAATTACCAATACAGAATAATACGTAAAATATATCGAGAATAATAAAACGATACGCAACTCACTGTATTTTTATACACAAATGAACTTTTCAACATTGGAAATGAGATGCGTTCTAATAAAAGTTACTGTAGGTATTGTTTCACATCAACCTTGATGTAAGCAGCGGTTGAAAATATGATTTCAGATTTTAGATTAAAAGATTAAAATTTATTTGCTTTCTACCTACTGTCAATTTCAATAGAATCTGGTAAACGTATTGATTTCATTTAACTTTTTTCTTTTTAGTTGAGAATGGACTACCGATCGTGTCGGGACCTGATGAATTGGTGGAGTGGAGATACGTGTTAGGGGCCAACTCGTTTTGGATTTTGTCATACCGCCCAAAGGGCCTCCGACTAGGTTTACTACTGTTCAACTCAGATTATTATGCTTCAACACAGCTTCAACTAACAAGGATATCACCATACAAAGGCTAACACTACCACAAACACAAAAATAAATAAATGTAGGTGGGTTCGTAAATAAAACAAAAACTTAACCCTCAAACAGGCCGAGGGACAAAGACATCGGTTGTCCAGAGCGGGAAAATAAATGTTTCAAAGAGCTTCTCATAACGAACATCACTCGTGTACGAAGTGAATATTAAAATATTGATATGTTACACATTGGAATTGTCACAAATAAAGTTGCTGTAAAATTTCCTATCAACCTCATATTTTGTCAAATTAGTTTTCATAGTTAAAATAAAAAGTAGAATAAAATAACGAAATGTAAAATGCCCCATTTTATGATATCTTTATAGGTATAGAGACCAATATAGAGACAGTACTTTATACTTATGTAGAAAACAAAACGTTATTTTCCATCATGTATCTACTGACCTGTTGAACCCGAATCATGGCTCGAACATACAATAAACATGCTGCAAAGCTGTATTATGGTCAGAATAATTTGAATTTATAGTCAGATATTTAGTATCAGTGTAACAATATCCATATTCTTAGATTGCAGTTGCACAATCAAAGGGCATTCATCTAACGCCGTTTGTTAACGAGCCTTTTCATTGTGGTCGCGGTGAAATGTGATCAATCCGGAACAACAGGACAGCGGGTAGAGTCAACAAATATGTTGCCAGTTGCCACATCTACATGTTTACTTTTATTAGGAGAGGTCAATGGTAAGTGGATGCCTTCGATTTTGGACTCAACTTAAACAAGAAAATCAGAAACATCGCCACCACTGAGAGTTGTAACAGCAACATATGTTATTGTTAGCCTAAGAGTTGCTGTCGAAAAGGCTGACGGTTAATAGTTGCCCTCGATTTTAGACACAACAACAGAAACCTTATGTACATAGCGACCTATAATATCTTCAGTATGGGCCATATCAAAATCATGGATCTATTTTCATTCTGACAAAGCTTATTGTGTTTATCGATTGATCGCCTGACAATGAAAAAGGTATTAAAACATGAAAAAATAAAATATATCACATACACATATATACATTTATAACAATAACGAGTGGTTTATTAAAATAAGAAATTATAATAAAAATTAACATAGGTAGGTAGGTAATAACTAATAAGCATATGTTCTCAAAAAATATTACGTCTATATTTTATGTATTGACTACGTGACGCAATTTAAACTGTTGCTTTGTGATAACTTTGGATGTGTTTATGAGATTTTATGATTACAGTAGGTGTAAAAGAACATTGTGGGCGCCAAACTTGCGTTTTCAATTACAACATGCACTTCCATTGTGTTAAATTACAAAAGCTGAAAAGTTATAAGTGGTGTAAAAATGTTCGAATTCAATATAAAATATAGTGTACATCGACACGAATGTTTCTATTACACCCACACGCAGACTAGCAATAAAATAGCTTGTTGTGAACGAAAAACATGGTTTCTCATGTCATAATGAAGTTTATTGCAAGCTTTATAATTATTTAGGTACTATAAAATAAATAATAAATAACGCTTCACACTCTCAGCCCCAGACTAGGAATCGCTGTGTCGTGGGTGCCATGGACACATACAAACACAAATACACAAACATCCAGACCGGTAAAAGTAATCTAAATTCATCATTTAAATTTCTGCTCCGCCGGGGATCGCCGGGATCACCCGGGACCCTTCCAATGGTGGACTAGCGTGGTAACCTCTACATTACACAGGTCGTCAAATAAGTCTAATTTTTTCTTACAAAATAATGATAGGTAAATATAGATAGATATATACACGTGCACGCAACTAATCGGGACTCTACATTGGACTCTACCAATAACGTAATGTTTTTGGTAGATCTATGGATTTTGCGTTTTGTTATCCCTAAATTTTTTATCAACTTACATAATATGTGTATAGAAGTTCATTAAAATAAAGAAAATATATTATTATAATTGCATTATTGAACGTGTGATAAACTAATAAATACTAGGTATAGGTAAGTATATACCTTTATACCTATCATTTCTTCTTGTTCATTGCCTTTCGCTATAAGTAGACCTACCTACACTCAAAACGTGAAAATGACTAATGTACAGCTATAAAATAAAGACCTATTCAAGCTTAATAAAAATTAAATAATTCTATAAACAAAACATAGTAAACCTCAGTTTCCGGGATCGTGAGAAAATTTCAACTTCTTTAATAGCGTATTAAAAAGCTTTTGCAGCTATTGAATTAAAGGAAACGTCCTGGTATCTGGATCTGAGGATTTAGTTTAATGATATATTTAATTACTCGTACATAATACGGATTTTGAGTAGTCGTAGTGGCGTAAATTATTCCACTTTATACCTGAAACATAGTAGCTAAACATGTAATTGCTTCATCTTTGAGACAAGTGAAACTGAACTATTTTATTCACAGCAAGATACCTATGGCCTGGAATCTCTAATTGTTTGTACATTGTACAGTACATGAGTCTTTCCACATAACTAGGGAAGGACTGGTTCATCCACCACGCTGCTCCGATGCGGAATGGAGGAGCTTACCTATTTACTTACAGTCAGTTAAAATATTTCGTCCTTATCTAACTACATATATCCTAGTTTTATTACGCGCTCTACAATAGCTACTATGTGCCGAACGAAATAAATAGTTAATGTTAATGAGTTAGCAATCTGCAACAGCTGACTGACCCATTTCTTAGAAGAAATCTAGAAAATTATATTTCATAAAAATTGTTGTCACTCCCTTTTGTTTATTTTAGTTATTTAGTTAGTTATTCATAAATCTTTCAGAGAGATGACCAAGCCAAGCGTATTGAATAAAGTCTGTATTAAATAACATACTTTGTATCTACTTTACTTAAAGATTTAATAGTAATTTTTACCGATGTGTAATGAGCATAAATGAAATTATCTTCTTTATTTTAAAATCACTTACCTACAGATTAGTCACCAAGGAAATATTATTAGATACATCGTATCAATAAGAACAATTGCCAACAAATACGATTCAAGCATCAATTTATTCTTGTTTAGTTAAAAATGATTTTTTTTAAACAGGTTTTTCTTGCGTACGCAGTCTTAATCATCGTTCGATGAGTTATGACGAGGTCGTTCGCGTTGAAATGGAAGAGAGATATATTATTGAATGCTTCCTGAGAAGCACAAATTGATTATTGTTCCAGGTCATGTCAGGAAATTCTATGAATAGGAACAAAAGAAGTAGGTAGATTGAGGGAGAGGGCGAGACGCGCGGGCGCACCGTCTGCGTACACCTGGCAGCGCAGGCGCGGCCCGATCATTAAAAATGTTTATTTAAAAATCCGACCGCTTAACGTCGAGCTGCTGTAAGCAAGATAGAACAAGTTACCATGAATTATTATTGTTGACAACAAACAATGAACGCCGTTTTGAGATCGTAACCTTGTTTTAATTAGTACGTTGTAGATAGACATTTTCTATATGAAGCAATAAATTTGTTTGTTGGTAAAGTTTTAAACAAACCGGTATGATTTATATTTATATTATAAAATATACCATAACTATTTTTCATAATAAAGTGAAATCATGATAACTGAGCGCCAAAACATTGCATGATAATTTCCAGTAACTACAACATTGGTCTGTCTATTTTACTTAAGTGTCTGAACATCAACCACTCCACCGCTCGTGCTCTGCTATTTAACAAAACAAAAGTCGTTCTGTAACATCAACAACATATCAAGAAATATACACATTAAAGGCTAAAATATACACGAAAAAGAAGGCCCTTAATTTATTTTTTTATTTACCTTATCACAATATATCTTTCGACGGTCTTGATTACATTTAAAAAGCTTCTATTAATACTTGGTGCCTACGTTCTGTTTGCATTAGGTATACAGTTATTGGCGCCTTCAGTACAGAGCTTAAGTTTTTAAAAGTATTCGTGGCACTTTATGAAACTACCGAAATAGCTGCGAAAGCTCGTCGTGAAGAAACGAAAAAGTTCCTTAAGACGAGAGAGGCCGCCGAGAGCGATAATCCTAAGATGTTTACTCAACAATAAAGGCGCCTAAAGCGCACTAAACTATGACATAAAAAGTTTAAAAAGCTCTCAGTAGATCAAACAAGGCGAGTCGTGTCGGTCGACATACGGCACGGTGTCGGGTTACAGCCGCCGGGTCACATTTGTCCCAAATAATAAACACCAGATTGGTGTCAAAATGAACACTTTTTATTATACCATCAACCCGTAAACCCTTAATTTTGTACAACATAAGTGTTTGTTTTTAATAAATCTTCCGCGAAGGTTAAATCGGCCTTTGATCTACAAGATCGCAGTTTTATGTTTTACTTTGATAAGTATGTAATAAATCCACTGTAATGCAATTCGACATACAAATGGTTATTGTGGCTTACAAAATGTAAAACACAGTTTATGTAACAATAAAACACTGTTGAGTATATTTTTGTGCTGTGCTGTACTAATTGTCCTGAAATTCATAAAACTTGGCATTAAGTTCGCACTTTGTAGCCTCTAGGCTTAGAATAAAATGTAAATAATTAAATAAAATAGGTATATATTAAATTATAAAAATTTTAAAGTTGTAAAAAAAGAATGTATTGATCCTACTAATTCCTTTTAAGTATTCTATTCCTGTCTTATTAGTGAAAGCGTCGAGACTCGAGATGAAGTTTGAGGAGGCACAGGCGTAAGAATGCGATTTATCAAAGCTGTCAGCTTTAGATAAGAACAAACAGTGTTCTAGGAGTTAAATATGATTGAGAACTTTTCTTGGGACACCCGTTTCACTTATCAAGTAAATGCCGTGTGTAGTAACTGAGCTGCAATATTAATAAATTAATCTGTATGTCTTTGTTGATTCCTATAGAAATTCCTATAGAAAGATCGCACTGAAGTTCTTGTATTGCAACGCTGAACGTTGTGAGATCACATCTTTATGTGTATTAGATTCTTCTCTATCCATAAACATTAAAACATTCCTATCATGATCTGTTGTTGATCTTTAATTAGTCGTTGCAATCAACTTTAATACCTATTGCATACATCGTTGCGTAACGCTTCAGTTATTGGTTGCATTCATTCGGTGGGTGCCTGCCTATATTAAAACTTGTATGAATCTCGAAAATGCACATGTTGAATTTAAACTGCTATTGAAATGAAAGCCTATATGGTTGTAAAATATATAGGAAGTAAGAAAAAGTTCAGAATAGGCACAATCACACTGAAAGGTAAATAATTGCAGGTATGTAAAAGCATACAGTGTTCTTATCTTATTTATCGCCATCAGCAATAACTGAATTTTGTGACAAACGTCTATTTTTCAACACTATTTCTTTCGAAACTATGTGATCGAAAGCCTCCGAAATATAAAAATAAAATCCGGCTCTTCGACAACCAAATTGAATTAGAGCATTCAGTGGCTTGGCAGAACCAAGTCAGTGGCTTATATTACCTGCAATCCTTTTTATGACCCATTGACATCTTCGCAATTCGCGTATCGTCGTGTTGGTCGTCGTACGAGTAAGTAATCATAAATATTATCATGCGCCATTTTACTATGTGTAGTTATTAAATAGGATAAATTCTCTTTCAGTTTTTTTTGACATGCAATTCTTGTTTAGGAAAAGAATAACGAATACGGTTGAAGAAATGTGGAGGACATGGTGAAGGAAGACAGAGGACAGAAGACAGTTTTACACACATCAATCAAATGAAGACAGACAATAAAACAGCTGACAACGGATAGTTATTTGAAGAATCTCATTCACATAAAAATACCAAAGGTTCTTAAATTAGTTTTTCAAATTAAACATGTGTGTGCGTAAGCAAACGCCCGAACTATACCGGTTTTCGTACGGAAATACTTCTCGTCTCAATGTACTATCATCAATCAATCAATCAACGGCTGCAATCAGTCATTATTTATGGCAGAAAAAAAACATGATTCACCACCCTAATATATGCACAGGTTTCAAATTGAAACCTTAATACCTGTCAATTAAGTTAAATTTGTAGGTAAGTTCTACTCGTAATTAGTAGGAGACAATCTTTACTGTTAATTATTGTCATTTGTTTTATATCCTTGCACTTACCTAAAAAAAATCTTTTTGCTCTTACATCCTAATCTAAGGAAGGATTAAAGAAGAGAAGATAGAGAAGGAGTTCATCTGTAATAAGAAATGGTACCAGGGGCGTGGGATGCCGCGACTCCAAAACCCGAGCGCCCTTGAGCCGGCCGCTGTGTTTATCCGACTGTCGTCTAGCACTTAACACCGACGTCGATATTGGCTATTTTTGCACGATACAACATCGGGAAAGCACCCGCTGCTCAAATTGAATGTGTATTCGATGATGCACTAATAACGATCTTTTTTTGATTTTACGTCATGCCGGTTAGTGGCAGGAAAGTTATGAGAGATTGTTTCCTACCCTGCGATTTATATTTAATTTATAAGCTTTCAAATTATATTTGTAAATTAAATACCTTCCTGTCAAGAGAAGCTACGTACTTTCGGCATGATTAAATAAATAAATTTGTTCATTTAATATTTAATACTAATATGTAAAGCTGAAGAGTTTGTTTGTTTGTTTGAAGGCGCTAATCTCTGGAACTACAAGTCGGGTTTGAAAAATTCTTTTTGTGTATGATAGCTACGTTCATGAGAAAGATTAAAGGCTATCAAACGTTACGCTACTATTGTTAACGCGAGTGAAACCGCGTGGCACAGCTAGTTTAATTCATAAGCTTTCAAATTATATTTGTAAATTAAATACCTTCACTCTTAACCTGTCAAGAGAAGCTACGTACTTTCGGCATGATTAAATAAATTTGTTCATTTCCTATTTATATATATACCTACGTCTATTTCAAAAAGTTATTTTTCATATTTAAAGAAAGCTATATTTTATGAAATGCTCTCATCGCATATTTCAAGTATTGCTGTTAGGTAAGTACTTAGATCACGTTAGTTTTATTATTTTAATTTAAATAACAAGCAATTAATCAAGCAAAACTATGTTTTGATCCCATATCGAACTTTGTGAAGCATTACAATGTTACTCTCACCTAGGATTATTATGAGTTGGTATAGTAAAATCCCTTTTATGTGCCAAGCCCAATGCCATTTTCCATATGGATCTTGTATTATTTCTGTACTTTAAGATTTGGCTTGTGTATTAAAGAGTTCTTAGGATTCTACATTTTTTCTTATACTTTTAATTGTTTCCCAGCTGCCGGATACAGAGCTAACGTCAGAGTTTTCTCGCCAACGCGGCTTTACCAAATAGTGTAGAGTACGGCGGTCTTGTCTTGTATGATTCTCGTAATACTTTATCTAAGTTTGCCGTAACAATATAAAGCTCTGTTTTGGTTAGTTTAAATTAATATTACAAAGCATATTAAAAATCTGTTAATAAGCTCTTGTAGGAGGATTTCTACTATTAAGCGTATTTACTACGATATACAGATAATATGTACATATTCTTAATTTTTTGTTATGGTTCTACGATAATATCATTTTTGTACGTTTAGGTTTATGTTAATCTCACTCAAAAACATGTCTATCGTAATGCACATCTATGTGTAAATACATGTGCATTAGGACATAACAAACTTTCAATTGAAACGTATTTTAAATTAAAAAAAATTCAAAGCCAGCTACAATCTTGTCCCAGGGACACAAGAAATTTGCTGCGGTTTATGCATGAAATAAGTAAAAACAGATTTAAATATCTGACTTATTATTAGGCACCGCATGTGCTTCGATTGATTCCTATCCTATTCCCATACCAAAATTATCGGCTTATAATAATAATTCTTACAATTTATCATTATCTGGAAATCGTGTGAATATTTATATCAGGCATAAATAACAATTGTGTGTACCTATTGTGACTGCTTTATACTGCGAATAACCTGTCTTGATAGCGGTCTCGTTCGAAGTAGTGAGAGAAAAACGTAGAATCCAAGTCTTTTCCTTTTACGGTCCAAGAATGCAATGACATGTGCATTTTATGGTGCCCCATTCGACGTATGCTGACATTAATTGGAAGTTGTGATATAAATTCCCACGATATTTATTATTTGCACCTTTATAGTTACCAATTTAATAGCTAAGAGGGATTGTCCCGCGGGCTTGCACACATCCTCTTACGAGTTACCAGCGAAAGCAGAGAAAATGTTTAGTTTAAACGATTTCTAGTTGCATTTTATGTCAAAGTATCTTCAATAATAGCATAAGAGGAAACGGTATGAGGACTAGGAAATATATATAGGCAGTCAGCACATGAAGTACTTATGCCTGACTAAACAAACTATAGAAGAATTTCTAGAGTACGGTGAAATGTCTTCATTTGATGATTATGATATAAGCCCGTCACTGTCCCATTGTAGGTCAGTCTCCACTCAATTATAAAAAGGGTTTAGATCATAGTCCAACTGCTCATAAGTGGGTTCGTGGACTTCACAAACCTTGCGATAACTTATGGAGAACTCTCAGGCATTCAATTTTTTGACAATGTTTTCCTACATCATAGAGCATGTGATAATTATGAGTGCAGGGTTGATGGTGGGGCTTGGTGAGCCGAAATTCAACCACTATTATGTGTTTTAATTTACTTTTTCGGTGGTAGAAGAGTGAAAGGTTAGGGTTGTAAGTATTTTTTCACGTCAAATCTTAAAATATGTAGTAAAAAATAAGAATATTGTCTGCATGTTCGTTTGCTACTCATTTGCGATTAAAATATCGTATTGTTCTATAGTAGGTATGCCTCTACTCTTAAATATAAATTGATAGGTGTACAAGTTGAGATAGACAGCGGTCGTTTCCTCGGGCGTCCGGTTGCAATATCTAGCGGCGTGTCGTAAATTACAAAATGTTTTAACTATATTTATATGGGATTACATTGATCAAATAGTGTTTGCTAATAAATTACAACTTACAGCAGATGGGTACGAAAGTTGTTTAACGTTTTACATATTTCATATTGGAATCCGTTTCATCAACAAGTAAAATGTTTGCTGCGTGTGACTAATAAATACTTACAAGTTATTTATGAAGTGGTCACCTCTGTCGATGTCTTAGCTAAGGGAAATGTGATGATTAATATCGGTAATATATTTTAAATATAGGCCTTATTTATTTTGAAATGAAGGTTATGACAATAACGAATCCAGGAATAAGTAGGTATCTACTTGTATCTACCTAATTTTAATTTTAACATTTTATAAAAATTTTAACTTTTTATATCAATAATAATACCTCGTAAGTGTATTCGAAAAATATAATAATAGGTATATTTTTGTTTTTGACATTATCGATAACACTGTTATCACATGATGAGATATTCTTTTACGGGATATCTCATTTCTTCGCCTAATGAATGGCGTTGACCCCAGGGTTAAGATAATTTAAAGCTCGCTCTTCGGGTGTTGTTGTCACGAGAAAGCGTTTCCAGTAATTTCCTTACACGTACGCGATTCAAAATGATTAATTGTTCAATAATGGTTGATTTTCATGATGCGTGAAATATATAATGCAAGGGAAAATAAGCTTTAATCATAAGATCTTAGGTATAGATGTCGGGTGGTCAGTTCAAGTGACCGTGGGTAGTCGTACCGACGGAGGAACATACAAAATTTATACAAACCATTGAAATTTAAATGCGCAAACATTTTATTCATATATAAATCAATATCTTCAGCATTGTTAGCACCTCTACGTTGTCGTCTACACAGGCTTAGCAGTATTGTTGCATAAACGGACAGACCTGCTTTTCGCAAGATTAAATATTCCTTTATATTATAAAGTAGGTACTTCAAATATTTCTGAATTAAATATTTATTAAAAATCCATGAATAAAAAATTACATTCCCACGTTGCGCTTTCCGGGATGCTGATGGTTTCATCAGTATTCAGGTACTTCTAGTTAACTTGTTTAACGTATTTTGGCCGATTGTAAATGCGATATAAGTCTCAAAACTTGGTAGCAAAGAAATCTATTTAAATTTTTTTTATTTATTTACACTTATCGTAAACCTAGAGCCTATAAAGGCGTATAATGTTGGTTTTTATTCATTAATTTCCATAATTTTTACTTTTAAATTAATAAAGAAATGTAGAATTCTATGTTTATTAGAAGTCCATTGAAAATGTAAATCAAATTTATTTGTTCTAATGATTTAACTTTCTAACTCTACGACCTAATTTCTTAAGTTCCTATGTGCTTCAATCAAGTACAAACTGTTCTTCGAATTTATTAAACTTTTGATTAATGACGGTATTGTTTCATTTAACATATAATTTCTATGGAGTTGGTAAGTAATTTTAAACTAAAGAATTCTAAGGCTTTAAACAGAAGTGGGCTTCAGCTTTGCTAAGTAAAATGTACTTGTGCCATAACACCTGATCTTAACTCAGTACTAAAGCATAGTTTTAATTGATTTCTAAAGCGTAGACTTTCAACCTGTATAAATCCGTATTATATGACGTTCATCCAGTGAATACGTGTACCTTATGATGAATAAAAAATTTTGATTTTGATTTTTGATTGAATCGCTACTTCGAAAATGAATCTTCTTTATTAATTTTTTAATGAACTATGCGTAGCAAATAAGCTGACGAGTCACCTAATGGCAAATGGCAATTGATATTATAACGTACCTATATACTCGTATTACATATATACATACAGGGAAAGTGAGTACACTATTACATTATACATATACATTATACAACTATATAGCAATTAATATATGGGCTTCTTATCTTAACATAACAACATTCGACAAAACCATTAACATGAAATGGTTTCTCTTTATGGTCAGTGAAATAGGTGTTTTCTGTACCTACCAATAAGAGAGTTTAAATTACGCGTTAATTACCATAGCATCCCTTCACAGCGGATAACGGTGCGTACACAGCTGTCCTTGGGAGTCTCAAATAGTCGTAAGGATGTTTGACGTGCATCCACAAGTTAAATCCAAGATACATACTTCTAACAATTACAAAGCACCATTAATTTTATTATATACCATAACCGTTTTTATAAATAATTATAATTGGACTCTATTTTGGTCACACTGGTGAACCTTTACCTAGAGTATTGTTTAATAATATTTTAACTAAAATCTAAAATGTAATAACGTATGAAGGTAACATACGTAAAATGTCAATGTAATAAATGAAATGTCTAACGAACTTTATCATAATATATGTAAACACTTACTCAAAGTAATATTCACTTAGGGACCGAAGTATTACTTATTACCGTGTAATCTACAGGCTATCGTCATTTATTAGCGTGCTTACGCGGGATAGTAAGCTATCGAGTCATTTATCCCATGTCGCTATGTAAAAACTCAAATAATACGTCTTACGATACGCCACAATAACAATCGAGTAGTGAAGACGTCGGTGTTATCTTGTGTTTTATCTCGGGAACGTGACCCCGCTATCGCGGAGCACGCCGCCCGCCCATCTCACCCACAGTTCTTCTGAGTTCAATGCAAATAAATATGACTTGGAGTGTATTCCACCCAACGAAACCCATTAATTTAGGAACGCCGATCTGTCGTCCGATTGTTTACGGCCGCTACGGCGCTCGGTCGGACCACCTCGTCCGTTTATTAATTGATCCTCCGATAAGCTTTTATTTCTTGAAATGATTTACAAAGGCTATTATTTTTTCCGGTTGCAACAAATCAGCAAGATACAAATGGCATGAAGCGATAAAAACAATGACAATAATTTAATATGTAGATATGTAGGGTAGGCTTTACACATTTGCAATGAATTAACTAGGTATAGTTGTATCACAATTTTTTTTAGATACATACAGATACATACCTTGCTGATCGGCTAATAATAAGCAACTGCAGGGTTAATCAAACATACTTATTTAAAGTAAAAAAAAAGATTGTTAGTGTGAAATAACTTATATTTTACAATTCTAATTCAACGCTTTTTAAAAAAAAAAAAAATTCCTTATAATGTATTTATATTTTACAGTGTTAATAAAATTTAGGTGATGGGGACAAAGGTTGCGATTTAATTTCGTTCCATTTATTAACTTGATCGTCATAGAATCTTAATCGTTACTCTTACATTAACAGTCTTACTTAAAAATCTTGAAAAATGCTTTACTTAAAATGTATAATGTACCAATCTTTTCCTTGAGCTTAGTCGTAATTAAATTGCTCTTCTCTAATAGAATGTCAAAAACATAACTACTTGCTATTAAATTTTTCTTTTGAAACGAAACGGTGCTAGTAAAAATGAAATAAACCCTTAAGAATTATCCTTAAAGTTTACCTAAAGGTAAAAGGTTATAAAAAATATAAGCTACTTTCTTCTTAATATTAGGTAATACGATAAATACTAAGTATCGTTTTAAAGAATTTATTCTCATACAAAACATAGAGTTTACAATATTAACAAAAAAAGTCTGTAATGAGATACGAAAAAACATATTATTATACATGTTTCTGGAATATGATATTACTCGGAATTACTTCAGCTAAATTTTGATTCTTAAAAGGGACTCTAAGGCGATTAAAAAGGGAACTCATACGAGTATCTATATTGAATTGAACGGCGGAGTTGTTGTGGGACATAGATATTGTACGTTTCGTTTTTAAATATATTTATAGATATTTTTAACAAGAGGTTTCTGAAATGGTATCATCCAACTTCATTACACTGTGACTCAGATATTATTATGCTGTTTGATATACGGCGCCGAGCGTAATGGCTGGGGTCACAGGAAGATGAGACAGGAGACTATTTTTGGGGTCCTGAGATTGGACTATTATTTCTATACATAGTATATAGTATGATATAATCTTTCGTAAATGTTAGTAGAACCAGCTGGCATTTTTACAAACACACTATGTCATGAGCTTGTTGCTTTTTGAAACTCTATTTTTTTTATTAAATCTGTAAAAATTATATCTTAATCGTTAATATAATAAGATGGTAATCGTTTTTGCTTGTAACGAGTTATGAGTAATGAATTATGAAAAATTATGAATTATGCTATTTTGAATCAGTGCGCCTCTTCACATTCTCAAATATTTAATTACAGCTTACTCTAGTAACTTCTTCAATTAAAGCTCTTTCCTTACTCAATATCAGTAGTAGCTAGACTCAATATCACTTGTAGCTAGTAAACAATAGAATATTTTTGTATTTTTATTAATGTTCATGAGTGTTATCAAAAAAGTAAATCGCCTGATAACGAAATGACGCGCAGACACCGGACATCGGACCGGTCGCGAGGGGGGCCCAGATCGCAGACGCGATTATATTATAACAAACGAATAATGCTAACTACTTCTTGTCTATTGAATTTTTGCCTGTTACGAATACGTGGGTGACCAATAATATACCAATAATAGAGACAAAAATATGTAGGACAGAAAAAAAAGTTTTCAAATTACTCTTTTCTATAGCATTAATTCTTTTTAAACAAGATTTGAAACATAATCTTCTTTAAGGAGATCTTTAATTACTTCTATAAAGCATTCCGAGCGTCCTCAAAATTTTGAACGGAGAAAAATTATTTATTGAATCACTGTGTTTCTTGAAAATGTTTATGTGAGTTTTGCTTTGTACAACACATTGTCAGGGTGCATATAGAGCCTTCTCAAACACATTTTAGGGCGTTTTGGTTTTAATAGAAACGTAAAACTGAAAATGTATCAAAATGTTAGTCGGTAGGTAATCGCTAGGTAAATAATTTGAACTTTGATAAGCCATAATTATAGTGATTTAATTATATTAATCTACGTAGATCTTGACATTGTTTCCTCCGTATGTATACCTGATTAATTAAATTAATGGTGTTATTCAATTAATTATATTACCTGTAATCAATAATAAGGTAAGGCGTACACAAGGGTATAGTATACTTAAGGCGCACGATTTAATCATCGCGTAGACAATGCATTTCATTAATGAAAGAAGAACCAATAAATTTTTATACATTGATCCCTCAATGGTCTTAACTAAGAGTCTTTTAATTATAAGCTTTTGTTTAACTTGCAAGGTGTTTTATTTATGAAGGCAAACTTTGCAAGTTAAATTACGAGTAGATCAACTTCCCGGTATACACAATACATGCAAATCAGATGAAAATCTCATAGAGTTAAACTGACGATGGAGCTGGAAGGTCCAACTATCTCTTTTTCTCCCCTGCTGCCAACTTCTGCTGTGTAACACTATTTTATTCTGGTGACAGAATAAGTTTGATTCATATATAATAATTTTTAAAAGGTTCCAAGATTGAATGAGATAATTCACAAATTGTACCTACATCTGATAGACAATTCTTGAGATCAATTACAGATTATTGGGTTTGAAAAAACGTACGTACCACTTGATGCCATTATTGTAGATTGTGATACTTTTTCAAAACCGTTTCAAAAATACGAGTGTCAGTTTCTTTGTTTAGATTTCTTCTAATTAATTGGAAAATCAAGTAACTATCCGTTAAATGAATACAAAAATCAACTATGTTAATCATGTTTCTAATCTAGTTAATAGTCAGGATCGTATTGACTTTAACGTAATTATACTATACTATAGATACGTTAAAATTTTTTATCTTCTTTGATTTGATCATTATGTTTTTAGCACACAACACTGATTTTCAAATTTATAAAGTTGATTAGGTTACTCATTATATGAGGTAAATATAGCCACAATTAGAGAAAACACATGTTGTCGGCATTCATTGATGAAATACAAGTTACGTCATATCATTTAAATTGTAATAAATATTGAGGAAATTATAGCATATTTAAGTTTCGTTGATTTAGTACGAGTGTGATACAGTGGTTCAAAAGGCCACGTTGCAATTATTTATAATATTTTTAAGGAAAAGATTAACAACTCTTCCAAAAAAATATGTTTATAGGCTGGAACGATATTTTTATCGATGTTCCAATAATTATTTTTAGGTTTCTAAGAAATCTTATCGCGCGTACAGAATATAATTTATAATTATTTATCGTTTGTGTAAGTAATGTAGAGTTAGTTGTACATAAACTTACGGCAGTTAATTACGCAGGTATTGAGAAAAACTTCTAGAATAATGTTTTAATAAACGACTGCATTATTTGGCTCTACTTTACCCTAATTTAATGAAGTATAATATACTTGTATACCTGCCAGCTAACAGTTTCACGAGCTGATTTTCATTACAATTTTTTGACATCGGAACTCTAAAATATAGGTAGTACCCGCGGCTTTACCCGGATTGTTCCTGGGTCAGTATATTTTTTTTACTGAATAAAATGTACTGTGAAATATACATTATCTACTTCTGTCAATGTGCGTACAAAATTTCATGGTTCTTGGTAGAGCAGTTTTCTGTTACAAATATCGAACTACTAAGAAATATTAATGCTGGCAAAGCTCCAAAAGCAATCATAGCTAATTTTTTCTATAATCACTTAATATAATTGTTTCTTAAAACTATCGAACTACTCAGAACTGTTTTAACAGCCTTCAAAAAAAAAATGAGTAGGTTCCTAATTCGTCTTATTTGTATGTACAGTAAATACTCGTATGTTTACCGAAAATAATAATATTAAAATAAGAAGTAAATAAAAAATAGATAGTAAGTAAAATAGTAAATGTGAACCATTTAATTCTATAGGCTGCACTTCCGGATTAGTCCCATATTAATAAGGTTCTGATGGTGGGATTCATGAGAAACGCCATCAAAATCTAAGTGTGAGCCTATCTGACATGAGAACATCTGCATTAGAAAATAATTGTATACTTATAATATATAAACTATATGCAAATTTAAAAACAATATCTATATCTACTTCGAACCTAGTTGCGTTACTATGAAATGCAAAACTTCCATTTGTATTCGTTTATCCTCCTTCCACCCACTCTTGTTTTCATAGAATGTCTAATAATTTATCTTATCCGCAATATCTGCTTAACTAAGCAATTGTAAGGCGTTTTTCAAATTTAAAAGTCCTCGGGGCAAACGTGCTGCAACCAAACAGATAATAGTAAATATAATAAGGGAAATAGTTAATACAATAGGTAGTAATAATTTACCGTCATGCTAGTAATAGAAATCATAAAAGTTTCTTAACTACGTATTGATTGCGAGCAAAATCGTTATTTTTATTGACCGACAACAAAAAAAAGAAGGTTCTAATAATTTAACGTACGTGCCTGCAACCCTTTTATAGCACACTGCTAAGCAGGCCTCACTCCACCACCGGGAAAGGTCTGTAGCATACTCTACCACACTGTTCCAAAGCGTATGTATATTATAGGTATTGACGGAACCGTAAGATTCACACATGGTAATTTATTAGGGCTTCCAAACAAATACATGAAATTTCATAGTACAGTGCA